>PVLD010003016.1:0-151575 GCA_004027595.1 Dinomys branickii
AAAAAAAAAAAAAAAAAAAAAAAAAAAAAAAAGTAACCATTCTTACTTATTTTGGTTAAAAATTGCAATCAAAGTAAACATCTAGAAATTAGAAATGATTAGATAAATTATAGCTACCATGAGGAATGTTACACTGCTATAAAAATCCTATTCTGTTTGATCCAGCTGAGTCGATCCTGGGTATACTCTGAAAGATCCAAAGATACCCAACGACAGTGATTCATGTCTATGGCAGGCTAATTCACAACAGCAGAACTCTGGAAACAGCCTCAGTGACTATCCATTGACCAACAGGGAAAGAAAAGGCACCATAGAAACCAACGGATTACAACTCAGCCATAAAGAAGAACGCAGTCATGTCATCTGCAAGCAAATGGGTGGAACTGGACACCATCCTGCTAAATGAAGCAGTCAGACACAGAAGGTTAAATACTGAATGGTTTCCAGCACTTGGTAGGCTGAGGCGGGAGGATCGCCACGAGTTTGAGGCCAGTCTGGGCTACCCAGTGAATTCAAGGCCAGCCTGATCTACATACCGAGACCCTGTTTCAAGAAAACAAAACAATAACACACACACACACACACACACACACACACACAGCACACAAGCACTGGAAGTTTCAAGGACTCTCAAACCGAGAATCAAGAAGCTCAATCTCAGGGCTGGAGGCGTGGCTAGGCGAGAGGGCACTGGCCCCACATGCTCTGCTCCTGGGTTCCATCCCACAGCCAGCAAGAACGACCCTGGAATCAGCAGAGTAGTCGGCGGGCTCAGGGGTGTTTGCTATATTTTTCTTTATACCTTTTTATGCATCCGAATATTTCATTTGTTTAGGTGAGACAGGGTCTCGCTAAGCAGCAGCAGAGGGCAGACAGGGGGGAGTCGCTCCCATCTGCCCTGGGGCCACATGTGCTCCTGACACTAAGGAGAAAGGCAAGTTCAAAAGAGGTGGAGGCCAGGGAGGTTCTGCCGCCAGCAGGGAAGAGCCGTTGCTGATGGCACACGCTGTAGGTCACACACTGCACGGACGCTTGCTACTCAGAGCACTGAGTGTCAGGCCTGGGAAGCTGCGGGGGTGGGAAGGAGCTGAGTCCAGGGATGAGGCCCTCAGAGAAGCGTCTCCCCTCCGAGCTGCCACCAAGAGCTAATCCGGGTGAGGCCTGCGGGGGCGCTGCTGAGCAGGGCTTTCTTTCAGTGCTAGGCAGCCTCCTTTATCTCTGAGAGGTTAGCATTTGCCCGGGGTCAATGAGCCAGTGAGCGACAAAGAAAAGGGGGTGCAAGAAGTCCAGGTGACTAAAACTCAGAAGTGTAACAAACTGCTTTTCCGAATGAGACCTAGTGAAGTATATTTTTAAAAAGTGTGGCCGGGGGCAACCCACTCGGGCCCCCCTTCTGTCCTCCTCTTGGACAGAAGCTTTCTTTCTCTCAATAAATATATTCTGCTGTTAAAAAAAAAAAAAAAAAAAAAAGGGCGGCCACAGGCTGCGCTAGTTAGGAGCGCGGAAGTTCCATCCTCTGGCCAGGTACATACAGCTGCAGCGTTCTGGGAGGCTGAGGCAGAGGTACTACAATTGGAGCCCAGCCTGGGCAATTTAAGAATTTAGTAAGACCCTGTCTCAAATAAAAAATAAATAAAATTAAAAGGGCTGAGGGATGTACCCCAGGGTATAAGCCCTGGGTTCAAGCACACTACTGGAAAAAAAAAAATCATTTCATAATTTGATAGAACTAAACTCTTTTACTAAGATTGTACAACTCTTTTTTTTTTTTTTAGATAGGGTCTCACTATGTAATTCAGGCTTAACTTACTGTGTATACCAGGCTGTCTTCAAACGCGTGGTGATCCTCCTGCCTCAGTCTCTAGAATTTTGGAATTACAGGCATGTGCCAATATGCCCAGCTAATACTATTTAGTAAGTGATGTGAAGCAACAGGAAAAACTTAGCAATATTCAAATAAATCCAGTTATTTGGTAACTAGTGTGGCTTCGTGTGAACCAGTTTTCTAACTCGGAGGCAAGACTATCATACTTTCTACCAGTTAAGAAGCCTGTCATGGCAGCGAGGAGCTAAGAGTGCTCTCAGCAACGAGACCAGTTTCGTTGGAGTGATAAAAATTATTACAGGTGATATTCTTGCTAATAGTAATAACCTGGCAAATTGAAGTCAGTATAAACAGACAGGAAATGACTTAGGGTGCCCGTGCAGTTAGATAATTGAGGACCCGGTGTCCAGGCCTCCGCTGTGATGGGGATCAGCTGCACAGGAATTAATGTCAGGCCCCAAGCGGGACAATAATCATGCGGTGGAGAAAGCAATAAAATGTCCCAACAAAGGCGCTAAAGTAAGGGCCGTAAATGCTTTACAGCAGCAATCTGGGATTGCAAAATGGTCTGCTGCAGACCTAGACGTTGCCTGACTTGTAGATTCCGTGGAGCCTTAATACCAAACCCCCGTGTGGGTGACAGAGGAGAGCAATTCATTCAGGGACAGACTCCTCCCACCTGCAAAGCTCAGCCATGACTTCTACTGCAAGTGCGGGACAGGGAAGCCGGCCTGGCAACATTCACAATGAGAAAACAAAGGCGAGAAAGTGCCCTTGGCTGTCTGGCACCTGAGACATTCCTGAAGAAGCGCCCTGAAGGAGAAAGCAGGGCGACTCTGTTGAGGACAGGAGCAGACAAACATAATGTGGGATGGGACCCCACTGGCTCATCAATAGTGCTCACATGTTAACCGCATGTCAGGCCTGGGATATAGCTCAGTGGCACAGCGCCTACCTTATAAATACAAAGCCCTGAGTTCAATTCCTGTACCCGCCCCCCAAAAAATCTGAACCAAAACACCACTAGGTGTGGTGGCACACACCTGTAATCCCAGCACTCAGGAGGCTGAGGCAGGAGGATCATTGCAAGTTGAAGACCAGCCTGGGATACAAAGTGAGTACAAGGCCAGCCTGAACTGCATAGTGAGACTCTGTCTCAAAAAGACAAAAAACCCACGAAAACATGTTGACCATGTGTACATCGAATGCAACTATAAAACGTGCTAAGGCAGGATCTATTAGCAGCCAACCACTCCTATTTGGTATCAGAATGCTTCTGGCCACAAGTATTTAGGCTTCTGATGTTTAAATAATAAAGACCATTGCATCAGGTCACTGGGAGGTGTCACACAATCTCTGGCCTGTCCCTCAGGATGACAGCGGCCTGCCACAGTTCACAGTAACTCACTTTTAGGTTACCACATTGAAAAACAAAGCAAATTGGGTGTAGGGGTCCATGCTGGTAATCCCAGCGCTTGCTCAAGAGGCTGAGGCAGAAGGATCCCGAGTTTGAGATCAGCCTGGGTGACATAGTGAGTTCAAAGCCAGCCTAAATTATTTCTCAAAGAAAAAAGAAAAAAACAGGAAAGAGGTAGTGGCTGCAAAACTGACACTTCCTTACAGAATGAGCTCTGAAAAAGATAAATCTTCCCACAAGGCCTGCCTCAGGTGTCCTTCATGTGCTGCCCGGAACCAGCAAGGCAGGCCCCCACCATGTTGCAGGGGGACCAAGGTCTATGAGAAGCAGCCGAAACCAGCCCCAACACCTGCCCTACAGCACCGCCACGCACTCAGCATACGAATAAAACAACGGCTCCCATGCTAGGCAAAAGCAGGGCCGGGACTGCCCAGGAGGCCCAGCAGTGCTGCTGTGCTGGCCAACAGACCAGAGTCTACACTCAGCAAAACCTAGGACACGGGGCTGCAGTATGGCTCACTGCAGCAACAATGCCTGCCCAGCACATGGGAAGCCCTGGGTTCAACCCCTAGTACCACAAACAAAAGGCCACAGAACACAGTGTGTTCTGTTAGGGTTTACATGTGCAGCATCCCCCAAAGACTCACAGACTGAAACCCTGGGCCCCGCACTGGTGTGCACGGGTGGGGCAAAGGGGGGCTGACCGGCAGGCTTCTGCCTTCACTGAAGATTCCCCCACTGATGGCCATGCCTACCTAAACGGGCTGCCAGGGGGCAGGGCCTTAGGGGAGGAGCAGGGCACTAGGAACAGGCGTGTGCAAGGGCTCTTTCCTTCCTCTCTACTCCCTGGCTGCAGGAGGTGAGAACCTTTCCTGTGCCGCCCCTTAGGCCTCAGTGCTTTTTTGCCTCACCACAGCCTAAAGGTAGGGGAGCCAACCACGGACTGCAACCTCCGAAACTGTGAGCTAAGGCAACTCCCTCCCTTACAGCCTTTCTTAGGGATCTGGCCACAGTGACACACAGCAGATTAATACATTACATAATCACAGAAAGCTAAAACAAGGTACAAACTAAGGAGCGTGAAAGAAAAGCTTGTTGTTTAAGTAGAGAAGATTTTCATTCCTTCATTCTGTAAGGACTTCCTCAGGGCCCACTGTGTGCCATGTGCTCTTCCAGGTGCTAAGGGAAAAAGTGGTAAACAAACCACAGTACTCCAGCGCCCAGGCTGGCACAGCCTATAATCCCAGACACCTGGGAGGCTGAGGCCTTGGGCCCAGGAGTTCAAGGCGAGCCTGGGCAACACAGTGGGAACCCATCCCGACAACAGGACAAGACCAAACAAAGCCAAGCCAGGTCCTGGCCCTCAAGAAACGTACGCTCCAGTGGCTTCCCACCTAAATATTAGGCGCCTAACGGAAACGGACAGCAGGCGTGCTTCCATAATTCAGAAGACACAAAGACCAAATCGGTAGAACGGTAAGAGGCCACTGCACTCAGCTGTTATTTAAAAGAGACCCAAAAGTATGATTCAGGTATTGTTGTATTCTTTACTGTGTAATAAAAAAGTTAAAAAAAAATAAAATAAAAGAGACCCAAGTACTAACTGTGGAAGAATGAAGACGCAGCGTGTACAGGCACAAGCCCCTGCGATGGACGTGGTCACTAGGTAGGCCAAACGCGCACTCATAAAAATCTTTTAAATAGAAATAAAATCTTTAAAAAAAGACAAAAAATACTAAAGATGCATATTTGACCTAGCATTTTTCTACACATTCAAAATATTTTCATGCACATTATCCTCTTTCTTTTTCAAAGCAACTTTCTTTATTCAGAGCAGTTGAAGGGTCACAGCAAAATCAAGAGGAAGGCACAAGAGCTCTCCCGTAGGCCCCGCCCCTGGGCGCGGGCAGCCTCCGCGCCAACTCCCCACCGCACACCTGACAGGCACAGGCTGACGGGCAACACCAGAGGTCACAGACTGTGCTGTGTTCCCTCTTGATGTCACCAGGCTGATGGCCTCGGACAAACAGAAGGACACGAACCCACCACTACAGATGGTATCTACCCCAGGAGCCCTCTCGCCACCCCACGCCCCAGCACCCCGACCCTCTCACTGTCTCTGCAGGCCTCCTTTCCCACACGGCACAGAGCTGGAATCAGAATCATAGATGATCTATGTTTCCCCATCAACTGTGAGGGAGGAGAGGGCAGCTGTTATTACACAGCCCCAGGAGACTGAAAACTGAGGTTTCCCCTCCCAGATCTTTTGGTATCTGTTACAAACTACAGCTTTGCCCAAAACAGGTCTCTAAGATTAAACACGTGCGAAGAGCCAGGCATGCCTGCACACACCTGTAATCCTAGCACTTGGGAGGCTGAGGCAGGAGGATCGCTGTCAGTTTAAGGCCAGCCCGAACTACACAGTGAGTTCAAGGGCAGCCTGAACTACATAGCGAGACCCTGTCTCAGGAAAAACATCAGTAAGAAAGCACACCAAAGAAACTCTGAGGACGGAATCAATCTCCTCCTCATTTAAAGTCACGAGGGCAGAGGGGTAGCCTGTGAGAGAAAGATGCACTACAGTGACCCCCAGGGCCGAGAACACACCACACATCTTAGACGGAACCACAGTTGCTGCCCTTTGAAAATAACTTAGTAGAGCTTCACCAGAGAAATAACTTCCAGGCAGCTTGTACATGTGTGTGCGGCCCGGGGTTTCCTGAGCGTACCAGAGAAAGAACGGCCGCAGAGCGTGCCCGGGTTCTCAGACAGTAAACACAGGAGAGGACACAGTCCTACTTCCGTTCAGCAGCAATGCCAGAAACCTGATATCCAGCTGGAGGACGGGAAGGAGATCACTAGTTATCTGAATTCAGGGATAATATTTAAGCCAAAAAGACATTTTGAAGCCAGGTTTGGTGGTACATGCCTATAATATAGCCACTCTAAAGGCTGAAGCAGGAGGGTTCCAAGTTCAGGCAACTAAGGGACTTAGTGAGACCCTACCTTAAGATAAAAAGAAAATTTTTTTTAAGGGGCAGAAAATATAGCCCTAGCTTCAATCCTCAGTACTAAAAATAAATAAATAAATAAATAAATAACCAACCAACCAACCAACCAACCAACCAACCAACCAACCTTTTAAAAAGAGCTTTCCCAGTTAGTAGTGAACGATCTGGAGGTAAGATGATTGTTCACTTTCTGGTCCAAAATAGGGCAGGGAAGACAATGCAGGGGTTAAAAAAAAACCTACCAATGGATGGAAGGAAAAATGTCCTGACGTACCTTTTGCTGAGTCGAGGGTCCAAAGGAGGATGCTGTGCTCCATACACAGGCTGGATACTAAAATCAAGAGAAAAGAAAGAAGCGAGTCGTTAGGAAACTGAATGCGCTTGCTGAGTACCAGCCTGGCACAACACTGGGTGGGACACCGAGAAGCAGGTGACCCCCAAGAACGACTCTGCCCAAGCTGCATCCGCAGCCACCTACCCTTGCAAACAAGGGTCCCATAAGGGTCCGTCTCCCTGGGGTGCTGCCAGTGCCTCCCCCACCATCCGACCCAAAGATGGAGGCAGCAGGTTCTGCTTGAGCACCCAGCACCCCTATGAACATGCACCAGACGATCCACACCTTTCAACCAAGTTCTCATCCCCACACAGGAAGAGCCTGTCTCTACCTACCGTAGAGACCCTGGGGATGGGACAGTGAAGCACGAGACAGGTCCAGGGCAGAGCGACCTGAGGAGCCCACACTGCGTCACATGTGAGGTGACAGGACCGCTTCCCGAACCACAGGGAGAATGAAGTGTGCACAGCACCCCCAGTATCTCATGAGAAACACATACACCCCTACAGGGAGCCCTCCCGGTCCTCAGCGCAGCCCAGGAAGTTCCACATATATATGCAAAGATACTGGAATTCGAGCAAGTTAATTCGTCTACCACTTCCAGTGCAACCCATGGTGAGAATAAAGACACTAAGGCAGATCTGTAGTTATGGGGAGCCAGGGGTCCTGAGTCCAGCCGAGATGATGGTTACCCATAACAAAGGCCCCACCCAAGGCAGAACCTGGGTTTTATTAATTCGTGAGGAATAGAGTGGCCTGAGGGTGAGCGACTGTGAGAATCGCAGGAAGTGGGTGAGTGCTGTGAGCTGGGCCAAGTAGGAGGCCTGAAATCCCCACTGTAAATGCAGAGAGAAGGACCTGCAGAAGGAGTCATCTGTACAACACAACTGAGATTGTGCCTAGTGTTTTGGGGTCAGCGTCTCAGCTCTGATGTGTGATCTTTCAAGCCCCAGGAAGCCACAGCCTCTGTCTTGAGGCTGAGGCTCCATCCCAGCCGACAACATGGAGCTGACAGCGTGAGTGCTGGCTCTTCATCCCACCTTGTCCAGGCTCACCACGTAACAATAGGTGGGGTCCGGGGAAACACTGCCTGCCGTCTTCAAAGACCACCATCAGCACCTTGGCAGGACCGATGTACATTGCCTAACGCCAGCTCAAGGGATAAGCAAAGTCCCAGCCAGCTCCGCACACAGCAATCCATGGAAAGAGGGTCAGGCTCAGCTGAGACAGAGGCCGTCGCTCCTCCTTCAAGGCGAGCCACCCAGGCGGTCTCCACGTTCCCGTGTATGGGAGCAGGCAGGATACTTTCAAAGCACGGTGGCTCCTCTCCACCCCTGCCTAGAACTAATTCAGTTGCCCCTCAACAGTGTAAACAGAGAAGTAAACTGCAATCTGTTCACACAGAAGAGGACTACACAGCAGCGGCAATGCGTGAAAGGGCTGCGGGAAACCATGTGGCCGCGGCTCCTGGGTGTCACGGGACGCCAAGGATGGAAGCAGGAAGCAGGAACGCTGCAGGGCTCTGCGCAGAGTCACCGCCACGCTGCAAACGTCTCTACCCTGGCTGGGGACGCATGCAGAGAGCATTAGGGACACCATGGGGCGGACAAGGATGGTCAACAGAAGGGTGTGGCCCCGAGACAGAGACCTAAGTATGTTTTAAGATAGAAACAAAAAATAAGACAAATAAATATGCAGCCAAAGGCCGAAGGGGAGGAAGGAGCAGGAAATACATATGAGTAGTATTTTCGTCACTGCTCATGGTGGGGAACCAGTAAGGGTTGTCTGGAGAAATAGACTATAATTTTTTTTGAGCAGGGGGGCGTTTTGCTACCTACTTCAGGCTGGCCTTGAACTCACCATGATTCTCCTGCCTCAGCCACCCGTGTTACGATTTCCCACCATGTGCTACCACGCTCAGCTGAAGGAATATACCGTAAGTGGTAAGCACAGTCATTAGAATAAAGAGATACACACCTATAATCCCACTCCTCTGCCAGGCTGAGGCAGGAAAGTCACACGTTTGAGTTGTCTCAAAATTTAAAAATTTTTAAAAGGCTGGGTATGTAGCTTACTTCAAAGGCCCTGGGTTCCATCCCCAATACCATTTTTTTTAAAAAAGATAAATTATTAGAACATATACACACATGTTCCCCGCAAAATAGGTACAATCCATACCATGGAAGATCCTTCTAATAAAATATTTTTTAAAAGAAAAATACTGAAAGCCTGGCACAGTGGTGCACACCTGTAATAATCCCAGCTACTCAGGAGGCTGAGGCAGAAGAATCTCAAGTTCAAGTCCAGCCTAAGCAATTTAGTGGGACTTTATCTCGGACTAAAATAGAAAATAGGGCTGCTGGTTGCCAGGCACGGTGGTGCATGCCTGTAATTCCAGCACTCAGGGGGCTGAGACAGGAGGACTGTTGCAAGTTCAAGACCAGCCTGGGCTAAAAGTGAGCTCAAGGCCAGTCTGAACTGCATAGCGAGACCTTGTCTCAAAAAGACAAAAAAAAAAAAAAAAAAAAAAAAAAAAAAGGGCTGGGGTGCAGCTCAGTGGTACAGCACTTGCACAGCATGCGTGAGCCCTTGGGTTTGATCCCCAACACTGCAAATAAATAAATATCTTTTTAAAAGAATGAGGAGAGCCGGGCACGGTGGTGCACGCCTGTAATCCCAGCACTCGGGAGGCTGAGAGAGGAGGATGGTTGAGAGTTCGAGGCCAGCCTGAGCTACAAAGTGAGCTCAAGGCCAGCCTGAACTGTATAGTGAGACCCTGCCTCAAAAAAGACAAAAATAAAAAAAATAAAAATAAAAGAATGAGGCACAACACAAACTATTAACTGAAACAAGGTGCAAAAACTATATGTATCTGATGCTATTTTTGCAAGTCTTAAGTGTGTTTATCCACACTTCCGGGCAAGGAGGGTACTGCGGCGTCGGCATTGGGGCCAGAACACTGGTGGTTTGCAAGAGGAGCCAGAGGACCAGAGCATAAGGGGCCAAGAGACTCAGTTTCCACAGCCGACTCTTCTGACCTTATTAGCATAACGCACAAATGTCACCTTTGTAAGAAGTAAGTGAAGCGGCCTGAGGAGTTGCAAGGTGGAATGGCGCGATGTGTCAAAGCCTTTCACACAGCTCTGCTGGGTTGAACGCTCTGCAGGAGCAGGCAGCCAGGCAAGCTGGCAAACATCGGCCCGAACCAGCTCACAGCACAAGAGCGCGGTTCCCCTGCTCCCCACTCCCGGATTTATAATGTCAGGCCTTGCGCAATACTTAGAAAACAGAACAAGTTACCAGGTGCTGTTTTGCCCCACAGAAGCGATCCTGGCAAGGCAGGCGAGGCCACTGCCGTCACCCTGGTCACTGTGTGGTCTTTAGCTGTGGTCGCCGCACCTCCTTTCTGCTCCAACAATCCCCAAGCCTCTCTGGAAGGCTCCCAGGTAATTTGTGAACAAACCACTACACATCCTACTAGAGAAACAAACTCTGAAAAGCAAACCATACTACGTGAATATGTTTTAAAAGTTTTCTAGGCAGAGTGAAAAGGCAAAAAAAAAAAAAAAAAGAAGCATAAAAGAGTAAAGGAAAGGTTTCATTTAGAGAGGCCTCAGACAACACAATTAAAGCACAAACAACCACATAACCCACAAGAGCCACTGATTTGCACTGTAGTACTTATAAATACACCAAGATGAGTACACAAACTCTCCAAGTCCGCAGCCACCTTCTTTTTTTTGAGACCGTCTCCCTATGTAATTCAGGCAGGCTTTGAGCTCTCTGAGATCTTCCTGCCTCAGCCTCCCAAATGCTGGAATTGGGGGCTGGGGATATAGCTCAGTGGAATAAGCGCCTGCCTACCAAATGCTGGAATTACAGGAGTGCGCCATCACACTTGGCTGCCATCTTTTTAATAAAACATAAAATTGGGGGAAATGCTGTAGGGAGCTCTCAACAGACCATTTAGGCTAGTTGACTGGCAAACAAAATGAGAGACTCCTTAGATCTCCAGAAAGAGTATGTCACCTGCCAGTAATCCATGCAGAGAGAAAGCAAACCTAACTGTGTGGGCTTCCAGGGCAGAGGCCATCAATTCCCTAGGAAAGGAATCTTCACATCACAGTCGACATTTTTTCTTTTTTCTTTGTCTTTTTAAGACAGGGTCTCGCCACGCAGCGCAAGCTGGCCTTGAGCTCACTTTGTAGCCCAGGCTGGTCTCAAACTCACAAGGATCCTCCTGCCTCTGCCTCCTGAGCACTGGGATTACAGGCGTGCGCCACCACCCCTGGCTCAGCCAACTATTTTTTTAAAGAGGTGAGCCTCTTTTTAAAGAGGGTGCAGCAGAAAGGTGAAGATAAATGATGGCCCCCTGCAGACGTGTCCGAGCCCAAATTGAATTTGTTCACATATTCCTGAACTAAACGGTGGTGGTGCTGAACCCGGAACACACTGTATAATAACTCAGATGACTGCCCCGCAAAAAGGACAGGCAAGAAGCTAGAAAAAGGGAAACTAAGGTGAGCAGAGGCTAAGGGAAGACCGAAGAGCCTGAGGCACAGGTGCCTGAGCCCGGAGCTCTGTTCCTCTCTTAGCCTGGGCCTCCTGCTCGCAGCTCTGGGAGGGCCGACCTGCCCCGCAGACGCACCCCCTCAGTGAACCGCCCAGGCTCCAGCCCTCCTTGGGGGCCCTCCTAGGGCCACATCCCTTTTCAAAACTGCGTCTGCCCTGCAGTGCTCCCTCAAACTACACTCCCAGTGAGGCTTCCCATCCCAACGCCAACATCCACAGGCCCACATCCTCTGTGAGATCCTCACAAATATAAGTCAAGGCTTATATATATATTTTTTTAATAAGCTAGATTTTTAAAACATGAACTAGACTTAGATAGTATTGTAAGGAACACTCAGGTAAGTGTTCAACATCTAGTTTAAAAATAAGACATTAGGATGTACGGTATGGTGGCGCATGCATGTGATCCCAGCAGTCGGGAGGCTGAGGCAGGTGGATCACCAAGAGTTCAAGCCCAGCCAGGGGTACAAAGTGAGTCCAGGCCAACCTGAACTACATAGCAAGACCTTGTCTGAAAAAGAAAAGAAACTAAGCAGGACGTGGTGGCACATGCCTGTAATCCCAGCACTTAGGAGACTGAGGCAGGAGGACTGCAACAGGTTCAAGGCCAGTTTGGGCAACACACTACGTTCAAGACCAATCTGAACTGCAAGGTAAGATCCTATCTAAAAAGACAAAAAAGCCCACCAAAAAACACGAAAGAAACTATTCTACTGAATGGGGCATTGCTGACACTAATGTTTGTTTTTGTCTTCCCTGTATATATCCCTGAACAATATACAATATTTGTTTCCATTTTTAAAACTTTATATACACTAGCTTATTTTTACTATAGTCATAATACTATTTTAAATATTACTTAATTTCATGTCTGGCCATCTGATCTCTAACAAAAGGTATGTGTTTTAGTTTGGGGGTTTTTTTGAGTCAGAGTCTTGCTACATAGTCTAGGCTGATCTTAAACTCACTTGTGTTGCCCACGCTGGCCTCTAACTTGTGGCGATCCTCCTGCCTCAGCCTCCCGAGTGCTGGGATTTCACTAGTGAGCCATCAGGCCCAGCCAGTTTCTAATATGCCCTTATTTGGGTGGACACGTCGTGAGTGTAGGGTACCAGGAGTACAGTGTGACATTTCACTAGGTGCCCACAACCCATCTACACTGCGCTTGTTTCAGAGCTGGTCAAACCCAGGCCTCGCGAGGGCCGGGCAAACACTCCCCGGCTCGGCTCCGCCCGCCTCTGTACACATCGCTGTGCTGCTCTCTTATTTAGCTCAGCAAACTGCTTTCACCCAGCACTACTCTGAGGTTTTTCTGATTACAGAAGCAACATATGCTCAGTGGGACGACTGGAAAGCGGATCGCGCAGAGCTTGGGTTATATAGTGAGTCAAGGCCAACCTGAACTACATAGGGAGAGTCTGGCTAAAAAACAAAAAGAAAAAAAAAGAAAAAGAAAAATTATCTGTGTTATTACTGATTGAGAGTGTCAGAGAAATTGAGTTGGTGGTTTTTAGTTTGCTCAATTTTTTCTATTAGATAGAAGCATTGATCAGTTTGGGGTTCAGTCTGCCTGTTTGTTGCTATCTCTGTCTCTGTCTCTGCCTCTGTCTCTGTCTCTGAGGATTGAATTCAGGGCCTCTTATATTCTTGCCATTACTCTACCACTGAGCTGCATCCCCAGCTTCTTTTCTTGTTTTAGTTCTGTTGAAACACCAATGAGATGACCATCCAGTCATGGTTAAAAAAAAACAACAATAAGACGAGAAACACAGAAGCAGAGCATTGTGTCTGGTGTCACCAGGATCTTCTGAACTGAGCTAATCTTTTTTTTTTTTTTTTTTTTTTTTTTTTTTTTTTTTTTTTTTTTTTTTTTTTTTTTTTTTGTCTTTTTGAGACAGGGTCTTGCTATGCACTTCAGGCTGGACTTGAGCTCACTTTGTAGCCCAGGCTACCCTTGAACTTGCAATGATCCTCCTGCCTCAGCCTCCTGAGTGCTGGGATTACAGGTGGGTGCCATCATGCCTGGCTGAGCTAATCTGTCTGGGGAGCTGCAGCTCCCCCACTGCGGTGACAGAACCACGCCTGGCCAACTCCGGTCTCGCTGGTGCAGCTGTGCTGGGCCGGGCTGCCGTGGAGATCAACCAGCCCTGCAGAACGTCCTGCCCCGTTGCGACACAACACAACCTTGGGCAGGAAACACCAACAGGTGTTTGGCGCGGGCGGAGGAGCAAAAGCAAACAGGAGACTAGCGCTGTCCAGTTTAGGTGCCAAGTGTGCTGGCACGGGGTTCAGGCTCACACCCGCGCACCATGGCTGGCTTCCAGGACTGGGGATCTGTTCCATCTCAGCCGTAAGTAAGGGACTTCTACTCACTCGCTGTATCAGTAAAAGTATTTCCAAGCCAAAGATGAGGCGCAAGGCAGGGACCATCACGCTGAAGAGTCTACTAAGAGATGAAGCTGTGATGGTGACCAAACCACAAGTGGCTTCAGCTGAAAACACAGGTGCCTAAGTCATTCAAGATCAGACACTTGCCAGGCATGGTGGCATACACCTGTGATCCCAGCACTTGGGAAGCTGAGGCAGGAAGACCTTTATGAGTTCGAGACCAGCCTGGGCTATAAAGTGAGCTCAAGACCAGCCTGAACTGCATAGTGAGACCCTCTCTCCAAAATGACCAAGAAAAAAAATATATATCAGCTGTCCCCAGGGTGGAGCCCAGGGCCCTGGCACACACTAAGCAAATGCTCTACCACTAAGCTACATCCACACCTAGCCATCAACTTAACAAGTAAGACTTCTTTGACTTTGGTATTAAACACTTTGAGCTCAGGCATGGTGACCCAGCCTGTGGTCCCAACACTTCAGGAGGCTGAGACAGGAGGGTCACAAGTTTGAGCCCAGCCTGGGCAACTTAGCGAGACTGTCTCAAGTTTAAAAATAAAAAGGGTTGGGGATAAAGTTTAGTGTGAAGGCCCTGGGATCGGGCCCCAGAGCTAGAAAATACTCCTACTACCACCATTACTACTACCACCATTACTACTACTACTACTAACAATCAGACTAAAAGCCTCTGTGCTTCTAAAGATGGAAAAGCTTTTTCCTAGTGAGAAAGAGCAGCAGAAGGTGCCCAGCCGGGCGTCTGCCTCATCTCTGCTTCTCCCTGGAAGCATCTGCACCCTGGGACTGGATGGGCTGCGACAATAGGGGACTTGTACGCCTAGCAGAGGCTGAAGGAAAGAAGCAGTGGTGGGAAGAGCGCTGGACCAGGAGTCAAGAGGTGTGCAGCGGCTCGGGCCAGGTCACCACCCCGCTGGCCTCGGCTTCAGCTCAGGTGGCCTCCGAGCGCTAACACTGTACAAGTTCACGACACTGCCATGTTCCCCGGGCCAGCGGGTCACTAGAAAGTAACACAGCCCCGCTTCGGCCGGTGCCCACAGATCTACTGCTGTGTCAGTCACGCAGGCGTGCTAGAGACAAATACCACCCACCTGACCGGAAGCTTTAATACAACTTCACAACCAATAGGGGCCTTAGAGCTCACTTAACCTGAGCCTCTCATTTCAACAGGTAAGGAAACTGAGCAGGAAGTGGTTAAGTCCTTTGCCCTAAAACCGGGTGTTTGCCAGGTGTGGTAGAACGCCACCTGTAACCCAGCACTGGGAAGCCTGAGGCAGGACAGCTGAGAGATCGAGGGCAGCCTGTGTGACTTAGCAAAACCCTGTTTCTTGTTTTGTTTTTTTTTTAAAAAGCCAGGTATGGTGGCTCACTCACACTTGTAATCCTAGCACTTGGGACGCTGAGGCAGGAGGATCGCCGGGTTTATTTTCGCTTTTCCTCCACAGACACCACCACAGCCCACCTGATCCGATCCCCTAAGTTGGGAGCCTGAAAGTGATGCCTGCTGGGCTCCTTTCTCTTCCCTGACTCCCCAAAGTGAGTGATTTACCAAACCCTATGGACCGACCCCTACATCCCCGACACTGCCCTCTCTCCAGTCCCGCTTCTCACGGCAGAGTGCGGTGCCCACTGGCTCGACTCCCATACGCACTCCCAGAGCAGAGCACCGGAGGGGTCTCAGGGTTGGAGACTCTCGATGTGTGTGGAAGGGTGTTTGTCCCATCAGTGGTGGCCTTCCTGGCATGTGGTGGGGTCAGGGGTGTTAGATGTCCTACCGCCACCTGAGGATGCCGTGGCAAGCCCTGTTCCTCAGCACAGCCGGCATGGCTTCTTTTCCCAGTACTGGGGCCTGAGCCCAGGGTTTTGTGCATGCTGGGTTGGTGCCCTCGCTGCAAGAGACACCCCAGCCCCAGAAAGATCTGTTTCATAAAAGCACACCTGCCTGGCAAGCGCGAGGCCCTGACTTCCATTTCTGGTACCAAAACAAAAAGAAAAGAAAAAAATAACCGAAAAGCCCATCTGATGTGGTTGGCACACCCCCCACCAATTTTCTACTCGCGTTCCGCCGCAGTACTCTTAGGATCAGGCAGAACCGGGCAAGGACTGCAGCTCAACGCAAGAGCACCTGCCCGGCGTGGCGGCCCTGGGCCTCCCCAGCTCCACAAACCACCTGCTCGCTCGCTGGGACATTCTCCACCTGGCTCCCTCTCCAACGACAGAGGCCCGTGACTCAGGGAACGGGATTTTACTCTAATGACAAAGGGGAAGCCCACAGCAGGGCTGCAAGAGCGGCAAGAAGGAGGCTGTGGTGGGCGCCCGGGTGAGCGGGACTCGGCTGCCCCACTCTCACCCACTGCGGGGCAGCTGTGCGCACAGGCCAGGTGCAGTCCGAGAGGGCCAGCAGACCGGCCAGCCACGCAGTCCGCGTCTGGATCCCCGAGGCAAAGGCTTCGGTGTCCCTTCCTCCAGGCCCTCTCCTGGCCGCTCAGAAGCTGCGGCAGTGGCGCCGGGCAACCTGTGGCTCGGTGAGCCCGCAGGTGACGCGCTGAGGGTTTGCTCCCCGCTCAGCATCGCTCTCCTGACACTGCTGAGCCCGCCGGACCCCGGCGCCCATTGCCCGGCTCTCCCGGGCGCCAGACACGCTGAGTGCAGCCTTTCTACTCCAGCTGTGGTGGCTGCGGGGGCTGCAGTAACTGCCGCCTCAGGACAGCGACACATCCTCCTCAGGGCCCTGCAGGTGGGCCTATGCCCCCCCATTTACAGATAAAGGGGCTCAGGCATGGAGGGGTTAAGTAGCGTTCCCAAAACCACACAGCTGGAAAGAGCCAGAGTGATCTGAACCCGGCAGTCTGGTACCAGCATCTGCACTCCTAACCATGATGGTACATGCTGACCCACCCTTCCATGCATCAACAGGATAGCCATTCAGTGTATTAAGTACACAGGGACATGTGCTTTTTTTTTTTTTTTTTCGGTCTTTTTGAGGCAGGATCTCACTATGCAGTTCAGGCTGGTCTTGAACTCACTTATGTAGCCCAGGCAGGCCTGGAACTGACAACGATCCTCCTGCCTCAGCCTCCCGAGTGCTGGGATTACAGGTGTGTGCCACCACGCCTGGCTTTTTTTTTTCCGGAGACAGGGTCTGTTTTTTGTTTTTCAAGGCTGGCCTTGAACTTACTATGTATCCCAGTCTGGCCTCAAACTGGTGGTGATCCTCCTGCCTCAGCCTCCTGAGTACTAGGTTTCCAGGAGTATATCCAACTGCATGGGGCTCTTATGAATAACTTTAGATGTTTCTTTCCATCAGGTTATCACAGGGACTCACCAATCCTGGTCCCCACATCTACTCAAAAGAATAGACAACATCTCCATACAAAAGCCATCCTATGACGGTTCATTACTCACAGTAGCCAAAAAGTGGAAACAACCCACATGCCCATCAGCAGATGACCAAACGAACACAAAGTGGTGCGTCTACACATGAGCCCTTCGCCATGGAAGGAGATACAAGTACCGACATATGCTTCAACGCAGATGAGCCTGGAAAACGTTGTTAGTAAAGGAAGCCAGGTATGAAAGGCCTCGCATCCCCCATTAGTATGAAATGTGCAGAGTAGGCAAATCCACAGGAACAGAAAGCAGATTAGTAGTTGCCAGGCTCTGGAGGAGGAAGGAAGGGGACGTGCTGCTTCAGAGTACACAGGACTGTTTTCCACAGTAAAAACGCTCTGACGCTAGTGACACTGGTGGACAAAGCCATCCAAGCTTTATCCTAAGGGCCGCTGAGCTGTATACTTCAAAGAGGTGAATTTTATGGTATGTGAATTATATATAAATAACATTTTTTTTTAGCGGTGCGACTGGCGATTAAACCCCGGGTCTTCCCACTGAGCCACATCCCCAGCCCTTCTTTTTGTTTTGTTGAAATAGGGTCTCACTATGTAATTCAGGCTGGCCTTGAACTCATTATGGAGCCCAAGCTGGCCTCAAACTTGCAGTGACCCTCCTGTCTCAGCCTCCAGAGTGCTAGGATTGCAGAAGTGTGCCGCCACGCCTGGCTAACGTTGTTTTTTAAAAGAATGATTCATTTTGAACTTGGCTGTTCACTGAATAAAATTCTCATTTGTTGTCACTGTGGTTGCTGGATCTTGATTAAGGAAACTGACAGTAACGCGCCTTCACTTTTGATTTTTTTTCTTTTCACTTGCAAAGAAAACAAGTTTCACTTTTAGGTTGCCCTGAATCTGGTACATGGGCATTTTGTCATTTCCCTACCCAGAAGGAAGTTTTTCTCTAAGACTAAGAGTTCAGGCACAAAAGTTCTATTCTTAAGGAAATGTTTTAACTTTTTTCTTTTTTTTTTAAGACAAGGTCTTGCTATGTAGTTCAGACTGGCCTTGAGTTCACTATGTAGTCCATGCTGGCTTCAAACTCTTGGTGATCCTCCTGCCTCAGCCTCCAAAGTGCTGGGATTATAGGCGTGCGCCACCACACCCAGCTAGTATTTTCTTTACACTGAAGCACTTTTCTATCTAAAAGGACCCAGTTTTCTCCCATAGCCAGGAGTTCCTGGGGCTTCTCTGCTAAAGCACACAGCTGAGCAATATTTCTTTTCAACAAGCAAGGTCATAAAAACTCTTACGAACTGCGGCAGTATTTTAATACCTTAAGAATAAATGAGATAACCAGGCATGGTGGCGCACACCTGTCATCCCAGCACTTGGGAGGCTGAGGCAGGGAGGATCGTTGCGAGTTCCAGACCAGCCTGGGCTACAAAGTGAGCTCAAGGCCAGTCTGAACTGCATAGCGAGAACCTGCCTCAAAAAGACCAAAAAAAAAAAAAAAAAAAGAATAAATGAGACAACTAGTTCTGGGGTAAGGATCTGGAAAAGTCTTTACTTGCTCTAATAATAACAGTAATCTTAATAATTACTACCTACTGGGCAACCATAATGGAAAAACAAACACTCTCCTAGGTTCTTTACCAGTAGGTATTTCATTTTGTCTTGACAGTAACTCTCAGGAAAGCACCCTTATTCCTCATTTCACAGATGAGGAAACTGAGGCTGTGAGAGATTAGGTCAGCTATTTGTCCTTGGTCAGGCAGGTAAAGGAGCCCAAACAATAACCCACGTCTTTCTAGGATGGAAAGAACTCAGAAGTTCTCTTCTTTTTATCCCTCTACATTCTTCCAAATGAAAAAGAAAGCCAAGGACTTGAAGACATTGAAAAGACCCCTCTTCCTACCTCACAAAAGCAGTGCTATATGTCTTCTACTGCTCCTGTAGGCCAGTAGAAAAAAATATAGAAAACTAAAGACAGAAGATACAACCAGCACTCAGAAGGCACAGATGAAGCCAGGCATGGTAGCGCACATCTGTGATCTCAGTAGTCAGGAGGCTGAGGCAGGGGGGCCTCTGTGAGTTCAATGCCAGGCTGGACTACACTGCAAGAGCCCGTCTCAATTAGAAAGAAAAATGGAAGAGAGAAAGGAGAGCGGCAGGGAGGCACAGATGACCAGACCACGCTGCACATCTCTATGGCTCCTGAGAGAACAGTCTCCCCACTGATTCTGATTCTGATCTCTGGATATCAGAACTTCACGATCTCTCTATGGAAAACCCCAGAGAGAGCAGTTAGCCCAACTGGATGGCTTGCTAGACCAGGAAGGAAAATGAATCAGATGGCAGGAAGTGGGGGGTAGGCTGCTTTATCTGAAAGCACAGAACATCTTTGGCACTTATATGAACACTAATTCCACAGTGCTTTTAATCTCAGCTATGTCTGTGCTTCCTTTTAATTTTAGGTTCTTTGAGACAGGGTCTCACTATGTAGCTCAGCCTGGCCTGGAAGTCACTATTAGCCCAGGCTGGCTTCAAACTTGCAGTGATCCTCCCGCCTCAGCCTCCCAAGTGCAGGTGTGTGCCTAGCAGCTACCCCTTTTATTTTAATATGTTTTACTAAAAGCTGATCCCCACCTTATTCTCCATCTGTCTTACAGACTCTCGATAAAACATGGGTTACACAGCCTGGCTTTTGCTTCTCACTCACTAAAAAAATAATTAAATAAATAAACACAAGGACACAGGATTATATCCCAGAAGGAAATGACCTAAATCAATAAGGAAAGTGGCGTGTGCGGACATAATCAAACATGAGTTCTACTGCTACGTGGTCTGTGGCTGGCAGAAATCTGAAATTCATGACTGAAACACACTCCTCTTACTTCTCAGGGCTCTGCCTAAAACAAATTGAAACTGTACCAACAGCACATCGACGGGCTGGACATTGCTAAGCGTGTCAACTTACACTGAAAAGCCAAGAGAAGTAAAAGATCTGCTCTGCAGCTGAAAGAGGAAAAAGTCCCGTGCATCTGCACAAAAAAGAGCAGGGGAAGAAGAGCTTACCTTGGGTGGCCGAATGCACAGAAAATGTTCAAGGAGTCGGTGGTGATCCTGCAAGGATTCCTAATGGAGAGGGCCAACTCCAGAGAAAGTAGGAGCAGGCTGGAGAGCTGCTCTGCCCCTGCTCACAACCCCACAGGCAGCCGCACAGCAGCTACCACACCCCTCGGGAGTCCAGCCTGAGATTCCTGGGCGCTGACCCCGGGCGCCTGGCAACCACCCCTGCGGGGTGGGGACCCCTAGGACGAGCGCTGTCTAAAGTGGGGAGCAGGTCTGGGACGGGCCCACCGAGGCCAGGCACGGCACGGGCTCCTCGCCACACCCCACGGAGCCGGACGCCCGGTCTTCGGCCACCTCCCCGCAGAGGTCACCTCCCGGGACCTCCACCCCCCGACCCGGTCTGCACCCCACACTCAGCCATCCTCCTCCGCTTCGCTTGACAGCTTCCCAGCCGCCGCCAGGCGGCCCAACTCCCGCAGCTCCGGTCCTCCCAAACCCGTCTCCCGGCCTCGGCGGCGCCCCAGGCCCACGGGATTTAGAGATCAAAACGCGTGAAGGTTCGGTCCAAACCCCTCTCCCTCTCGGCGTCCTGAGCTCACCTCCCCGGCAGCTTGGCGCTCCTCTTCCAAAACTGCTTGCTGTTTTCGGCGGCCATGGCTCTGGCCCGGGTAAGGCCTGGTAGTCGGGCCAGGGCGGTGCCCGGCCAGCGGCCCCAAGACCCTACAATCTGAGGGCCAACCCAGGCCGCTTCCCTGCCGCCGGTCACCCGCTCCCAGCTCCTGGGGCCGCCATCTTGGATGTGGGCATCCCACCACCACCCCAGCGCCGCTGCCATTGGTGGGTTCCTCAGGCCGGGGACGGGAAGACCAATCAGAAGCCGGAATCCTGCAGGCCGCTGAAGCCCAACGGTAACGTAAGGGCTGGGCGTACAGGTGGACCGGGAAGGCGGAGCTTGGATGCCCTGGAGGCGGAGCTAAAAGTTCCTTGTGCAGAAAAGGGAAAAAACAGGTAAAGAAGGGGACTGAAAGTAAGAAAGAATAGACTGTGTTCTTTGAAGCATCTGAGGGTTCTGACTGTAATATTATTCGGAAGGAGAGAATAGAGATAGATGATCGATCGATCGATCGATCTTTGACTAAAAAGAAGGGCTCATCCGGGTGTGGTGGTGCACGCCTGTAATCCCAGCACTCAGGAGGCTGAGGCAGGAGGATCGCTGAGAGTTCGAAAGCAGCCTGGGCTACAAAGTGAGCTCAAGGCCAGCCTGAACTGCATAGCGAGTTATGCAGTTCAGTTATACCCTGTTTCAAAAAGATTAAAAAAAAAAAAAAAGGAAGGGCTCTTATGATGGGTGTTGCCCACACGATCCCAATTTTAAATTTTTCCTGCAATGGAAGATTGGTAGGGCTTCCATAGACCAGGGTTGGTAACTGTTCCATATCTAACAGTTGGTTCGTCGGATTCTCCCTCCCCTTGGGCTGGGATGTGGTAAGAGCAAAAGATTTGTGTTGTGAGTGAAATTCAGACGATGAAAAAAATCCCTGTTTCTATCTACTTTCCTATCCGGATGCTGAAAATAGTGTTTAGAAAATGTTCTTAGGTCAGGCATGGTGGTGCACACCTGTAATCCCAGCGCTGGGGAGGCTGAGGCAGGAGGATTCTTGCGAGTTTGAGACCAGCCTGGGCTACAAAGTGATTTCAAAACCAGTCTGAACTGCATAGTGAGACCCTCTCTCTCTCAAAAAAAGAGTTCTTATTTTTTCCAACCAATTAGATTACCAAGTGTCATTTCTTTGTTTGGTTTTTCTGAGACAGGGTCTCTCTGTGTAGTTCAGGCTGGTCTCCAACTTGTGGCAATCCTCCTACCAGCCTCTTAGGGTGCTGGGATTACAGCTGTGCACAACTATGAGCGATTTTTTTTTTGAGGACATAGAATACATCTATGGTGTAAATCACCAAGATTAAGGGTGTGCCCCTCCTCTATATCCTTAAATTTCCCTTATTCGTCTGTTATAAACCTTTCACCTTTGAATTTACTGTCAACCTAGTTTTGACTCAGAATGAGATCCCGCATTAGCATTTGGAGCTCACTGACGTCTGGTCGTTGAGCCGTGGTTTCTGTGGTTGTAGTCTGTTATAATCTGGTAGAGAGGGACAGTAGCTGATGGTCCAGACCTGTTTCTGTCCCAGCAAAGGACAGAAGAAGTAGGAGGCTGGTCGTCCCCACCTGCTGCCACTTTGCAGCTAGCCCGTGTCCTTCCACGCGTCAGGGGAGATTTAATGGCCTCCTGTCTAAAGAAGGATTCTGTTACGCGCCTTCCAATTTGGCATCCTTGTAAGTGGCCATTACCCCTGCTTTCAAGCTCTTTTTATCCCCCGTTTTCAAAACTACAGGACTGTAGGGAAATGTCCGTTTGTGTTCTTTCTGAGTCTTTCATGGTCTCACAGACTTTACCTTACCTTCTTTATGGTCGTTTAACCCATCAAAGGAAAGCCTGTCTGTCCTTTCATCATTTTCCCTGCCCAATTCCTCTTTTGTGTGGGACGCAGTGGCCAGCCCTGCCCACTGAGCCTTCCGAGAGCTGTCCTGACGTTGCTTTGAAGATATTTTTGTCTTTATTCTGGATCGCCAGGCCCTTTGGACTTCTGACAAGCTGGAGTCTTGAAGGACTCATTGGCTTCGACTTTCTTTTTTGTCTTTTTGAGACAGGGTCTCACTATGCAGTTCAGGCTGGCCTTGAGCTCACTGTGTAGCCCAGGCTGGCCTCGAACTTGCAGCAGTCCTCCTGCCTCAGCCTCCAAGAGTGGACTGCTTCGACATTTAGAATCCCGTCCTCGGCAACAGGCAGTTGACTTCACTGTCTTGTAGCTGTCATCTCTCTGCATTGTCTTCCTCTGTGTGAGCTGCCTGACACTTGGCCACGTGGCAGACACTTGTCACTTTTCACTTGCTCACCTAGCTTTAGAAGCGCTCTTAAAGCCCATGTTGTAGGGCACGTCTGTAATCCCAGCACTAGAGAGGCTGAGGCGGGAGGTTTGTGGTGAGTTTGCGGCCCATCTGGGCTGCAGCGTGAGACCCTGTCTCAAAAAAGAAACAAACAAAAACTCATCTATGAAATGTTAAATGCCACAGATTCCCAGAAGGTGTACTTAACGTCGCTTTACCCGGAGTAGGCCTGTTACAGTGAAGCCTCAGTTCAGAAATTCAGTTCTTTCCACCATTTCAGTTTGTGAACTGGGGCACTGCTGTGTTCTCACATTGTGTTTTCTACATTTTTAATTTTTGTGTCTTTGAGACAGTGTTTTACTAGGTAGCCCAGGCTGGTCTGTCCTTCTGACTCTGCTCCAGAGTCTTTGGTATCTACATTTAAATCAGTTTTCCACTCAAAATTTAATCTTTTTTTGTCTTTTTGAGACAAGGTCTCACTACGCAGTACAGGACAAAGGCTCCCTGCAAGGCTCTCTGAGGGATAGGCAGTAACTTGACACTATACTCCAGTTGGTATCACCTGGTCCAATAAAGTCCAGACAGACATGAGTGACCCAGGTGGGTGAGCAGAGCACCTGGACCCAGCCCTTCCCAAAAATGCCTTTGTTCTTTCTGTGGACCCTTGCTAGTGACCTCTGTGGGGCCAATACAGCTAGGCGGTTCCAGCTGTAACCTAGCTGGTTGGTTACAGTTTGACCCGCGTTGTACCTACCTCATAATTCTGCTCTATAAAAACATTCTTCCAGGCCGGGCACAGTGGCCCATGCCTGTGATCCCAGCACTCGGGAGGCTGAGGCAGGAGGGTCATTGTGAGTTTGAGGCCAGCCTGGGCTCCAAAGTGAGCTCAAAGGCCAGCCTGAACTGCACAGCGAGACCCCGTCTCAAAAAGACCAAAAAATAAAATTAAAAAAAATAATTCACTTTTCAATTTCAGGGGACCGGAACTTGGTGTCTCTGACACCTAGCAGGGTGGGAGTTATATTTTCCCGTGTCACAGGTGGGATCACAGGTGGCACCACTGTGCCCGGCAAAGAGCATCTTCTCTGAGCCTGTGTGCACTAGCTTCGTCAGACCATGGCTGAGCTTGGATAGAGGGTGAGTGGCCACTGGCCTGGCCAGCTCAGTTGGATCAAGCTTGCTCTCTAAGGCGTGACAGCTTGCCCCAAACTGACCAGCAAGGTGAACTCGCTGCTTGAGGAGCCTCCGAGGCCTTCCGGTGAAGGTCCCTCCAGAAGGTACTTCCCGACCCATCCATCCATCCATCTATCCATCCATCTATCCATCCATCCATCCATCCATCCATCAGGCAGTGCTTCTCATCCCTTTCTACACGGCTCAAAGCCTCCAGCCTGAGTAGCAGGTTTGGGGCAGTGCCTGCAATTCTGCATTTCTAGTAAGCAACCAGGTGACCCTGCGGCAAGCCGTTCTGCGACCTCACTTGGTGCCAGCATGTTATGGCCCGTGATCCTGGATTTTTGTGTGTGTGTGTGTGTATGTGTGTGTGTGTGTGTGATCCAGGAATTTATCCCAAGGCTTTGATTATTCTGAAATCTTTCAGTCTGCCGGCTTTTCCACCTTCATTCAAAGAGGAATAAAATCACGGTTGACTCTGTACTTGAGAGGCCAGCGGACCCCAGCACTTAGAGAAAGTTCTTTGAAAGAGATAAGTCCCGAGTCCAGAACAGGAAAGAAAAAAAGCCCTGAAGAATAAAAGGAGGTCATTTCAGAGCAGAATCTCCAAGGGGGAGATAAAGGTAGGGAAGGACACAGAGCAGAGGTAAAGAGAAAAGGCTCTGGGCTTCTAGCAAGACCACTGGTGGACTTTAACCTCTCAGCAAAGCAGGGTGTGGACTGAGGAATGGCGGGCGGTGAGAGGGCAGGTAGGCAATCAGGAGGCTGTGGACCTCTGACAGATGGGGAGGTAGAGCTGGGTGGAAGAGCGAAATTTCAGACACCTCAGCAGCCACTAGCAGGAGCACACAGCAGAGATCGGTATGTCAGGCGAGGGAGTGAGCAAAAGACGGAAGAAGCCAGAGTAAAGTGAGAAAGGTAGTAGTTAGAGTGCAGCCGGTGGAGAGGGCCGGGCGTGGTGGCGCAGGCCTGTGATCCCAGCACTCGGGAGGCTGAGGCAGGAGGATCATTGTGAGTTCGAGACCAGCCTGGGCTCCAAAGTGAGCTCAAGGCCAGCCTGAACTGCATAGGGAGACCCTGTCTCAAAAAGACAAAAATAAACAAATAAATAAATAATACTCTACCCATGTATAAAAATACCATGCTAAACCCCAATGTTTTGCAAAATTAATAGGCACTAATACAAAATGATTAAGAAACAAACACCTAAGACACAGTTAAGTCCCTTGTGCCCCCTCTGGCCCCATTTCCCTCCCTCTCCCAATCCTGAGCTAAGGCCTCTGCATCTCGCTGCGTGTCACAGACTCTCGCTGCATATGTGTGTATCTGTAAACAACATGCGTTGCATGTTTTGAAACTGTCTAACTAGCGCTGCACTGTACATATGCTTCAGCAACTGGCTTTTTTCACTCAGCATTCTGTTAATGGAGCTCTGGTGTATGTATCTTAATTTCACTGTACCGTTCCACTGTAGGAAGATTCCTTCATTCTGGCGACCTGTTAGTCTTACTTTGAACAATACTCGGTCAGTCAGGATTTGCTTACACATCCTCTTGTGCAAAACTTTATCTTTTTCCAATTAGAGTTTGTTGCCAACCATGATAGTGCACACCCGGGAATCCCAGCACTTGAGAGGCTGAGGCAGGAAGATTGCCAGGAGTTGGAGGCTAGCCTGGGTTACATAGTGAGACCCTGTCTCAAACAAACACAATAAAAATTATGGTGTCTCAATTCTCTTAGGCCATTTGGGATGCTATAACAAAAACTGTAGATTGGAGAGCTTATAAACAGCAAAAATTTACACCTCATAGTTCTGCAGGCTGGGAATTCCACAATCGAGGTACTGGCAGATTTGAAGTCTTGTGAGGCCGCCAAGTTACATTCTTAGGTTCGTAGGCGGAGCCTTCTGTGCCCTAACATCCTGAGAGGGGCAGGGAAGGTCTCTGGGTCTCTTTTATCCAGGTACTAACCCCACCCTCATGAACAAATGACCTCCCGAAGCCCCTGCCTTCTAACACCAATTCATTAGTGTTTAGGCTTCAATATATTGTGTTTTTTTGAGACAAGCTCTCACTTTGTAATTCAGGCTGTCCTCAAAATCATGGTGATCCTCCTGCCTCAGCCTCCTGAGTGCTGGAATTACATGCATGCACCACTATGCCCAGCTAACGTTAATTTTTTGAGAGGGCTCCAATATTCAGACCATAGCACAACTATTATTTATATAAAATAAATGCAAAAATTGGTGACTTTGATGAAATGGAACAGACAAGAAGAGAAAATATCAGAATAGCCATGGGTGGTAGTACATGCCTGTAGTCCCAGCACTCAGGGGGCTGAAGCAGAAAGATCTCTCCAAGTTCAAGGCTCCAGTATGGTGAGCTGAAGGCCAGCCTGAATTAAAAAAAAAAAAAAAAAAATTACTTGCTTTTCAAAAACAAAACAAACCAGATATATGTATATATCAGATCTATATATCAGATATATATAGGTGATAGATATACACATACACATATCAGAATGGGTTGTAGGTATCATTTACATTTTTGTTCTTTTTTTATATATTTATACACGTGTGTGTTTCTATGTATGCATCTACACATATGTGTGTGTATTCTAGGATAGATTATTTATTGTTAGATAAATAATATGCTTGGTGGAAATATAAAATGTATTTCTTAATAAAAGGCTGTAGTCAAAGCTGCTTGTGGTGGTGCGCACCTGTAATCCCAGCACTCGGGAGGCGGAGGCAGGAGGATTGTTTTGAGTTTGAGACCAGCCTGAGCTACAAAGTGAGTTCAAGGCCAGCCTGAACTGCATTGTGAGACCCTGTTCCAAAAAGACAAAAATAAAAAGGTTGTGGTCAGTAAGCCTTGCGTGGCAGTGCACACCTGTCATTCCTACTCAGGTGAGCCAGAATGATCATAAATTTGAGCCCAACCTGGGCAACTTAGGGAGACCTTGACTCAGAATAAAATAAAAATGGTCAGAGATGTAGCTCAGTGACGGCGTGTGCCCTCATTCGTGAGGCCTAGGTTCCATCCCCAACACTGCAAAACAAAACAAAAGAGAGAGAGAAGACGAAAGAAAGTGAGTGCATATAACACATCTTTGAGAACTACTGATTTAATGTACCATGTTTTGTGGCGCACACCTGTAATCACAGCACTTGGGAGGCTGAGGCAGGAGGATCACTGCAAGTTCGAGGCCAGCCTGGTCTACAAAGTGAGCTCAAGGCCAGCCTGAACTGCATAGCGAGACCCTGTCTCAAAAAGGAAAAAAAAAAAAAAAAAAAGAGTTTATGTCAAAATAAGATCTAACCAAAAAAATAATCAGCCTTGAAAACTAGAAATCAAAACTGCCAGCTCTGCCAGGCATGGTGGCACACTCCTGTAATCCCAGCACTCAGGAGGCTGAGGCAGGAGGATTACTGGGAGTTTGAGACCAGTCTGGACTATAAAATGAGCTCAAGGCCAGCCTGAAGTGCATAGTGAGACCCTGTCTCAAAAAGACAGAAACAAAACAAAACACAACAAAATGCCAGGCCCAATCAGCCTATCCTTGCTTTACCTGCCATTACAGAGTGTGAGGTATAATCCACGTGACATTGGCCATCACTGTGGTAATGAACAGCTAGGGCTTATTTTCCAGTTAGGTCTTATTTTGATGGAAACAATCCCTAGAAATACCTCGAATAGGCATTGCTAATCACAGAACATGCCCAACTCCCACTTTGCTGGATATTGCTAATTGTTTCCTTAAAATTGTTTTTCTAATTTTCATTCTTTCCTCCTTACCTCCACGTGTGTGACTATCCATTGGTCTGTATCCTTACTTTTTGTCTTTTTTTTTTTTTTGAGACAGGGTCTCGCCATGCAGTTCAGGCTGACCTTGAATTCACTTTGTAGCCCAGGCTGGTCTCAAATTCGCAAAGATCCTCCCGCCTCAGCCTCCCAAGTGCTGAGATTACAGGCATGCGCCACCACACCCGGCTGTCCATACCCTTACTGGTGGAAGTTTTCTCATGGGATGTTAAACATACCGTATACAATGAACCGAGCCTCCTGTGAAGGGCGGGATCAAAGATGCGTCAACCATCGTGGGCCACACGGGTTCTACCACTGCCACTCAGCTTGCTGGCTGCTCAGCAGAAGCCTCCGTGGATGATAACGCAGGTAAACCAGTGTGGCTGTGCTCCAGTAAAATTTCATTGTCAGCTGACCAAGGGTCAGCGTGTGGGAGAATAAACCATAAACTATGTGGGAAAACCAAAGAGTGCAAAGCGAGGCTGTGGTGACAGGAGGTAGTGCGGCTGGGGGCTGTCATTAGGGACTTCCAGGGCGGGGCAAGGCCATGTCCTCCTCCGGGTGACCGGCGTGAGCAGGAGCAGGACGTGCTAGGTTTGCATTATGGAAATGCCGCTGGAGTCCCCCAGTTGACCAGCAACAGTTCCGCTGCACTTCGAATGAATTCCACACTCCTGACCCTGGCCTTGGCCTAGTATGGACCACATGACCTGCCGCTTCCCTGCCTCCTCTTCTGAGAGGTGTCTGATTTGCCAGGTCTGGGGTTGCTGTGGGCACTTATGGGGGGCCAGAGGCCCAGGAGGGGAGACAAGTATTGTTCACAGTTGCATGTGGGCATGTGGGTCTCTTTCCCTTAGGACTTCCTCTGGCCAGAGGACTTAAGGCTCAAGTGACAGTGAGCTTTAAGAGGTGACACATGTTCTCATTGCCCTGGGGAGCTACTGATCCAAGAAGGATAAGCGACCCATGGAAACGCACGCCAAAGCCTGGACCCCGACCACCCACCTGCAGCCGGAAGCCGGAAGCCTGAGTGAGGACAGCGGGTGCCGTGGGTGGGAGCCAATGACCGGCGCATGCTGATCGGGCACAGTGATGACTGCTGGAGTAAAAGACGGCAGAGGAAGGGGGGTTGAGAGGGGATCCACTTCCCAGAAGCTCAGTGCCAGGGGAATGAAAGGCCCGCGGGGCTCTGCTTCTCCCTGGCAACTGTGTGGCTCATCTGAGTGGCTGTGTTCTAAGGCTTTCCCATATCAGGACAACGTCCCAGGCCGTGACGCTGTGGGAAGCGCAGCCCGGCGCCACCAGCTGCAATGCCGCTGGCTCCCGAGCCTTCCTGGCGGCCTCAGGCCTTCCTCTTTGGACGTTCTCTTCCGGCTCCAGGCTCACCCTGGACTACCTTGGTCAATGAGATTTTATCCCGAACATCAAGCAAGAGGATGCCCGGCAGGTGCTCATGGGACCAGGCTCATTCTCTCCGCAGGGAGGGTGACGTGTCCAGGCTGCTGGATGCCGAGAGCAGGGGAACCGGGCCAAGTCGGCCTGAACTATCCCAGTGGAGGCCACCCGGGAGCAGCTGCAGACGTGAGCCGCCGGCCACCCAGCACTGACCCTGACACTCGGCAGACCCTGCTGGCGTCAACCCAGCGCAGCCCAGCCCCACCGAAGCAGAACCCTCGCCTCGCCTCGGGGACTACAGCCCTGCTATGTATGCGCTGCTGAGGTTTCCTGATTGTTTATGCGGCGTCGCCATGGCAATAGATAGCTGACACTCGGATGCACAAGCCTACAAGCAACGCTCCTTCTAACGTCACCCATGCGTTGTGTCTGTGGCTTGCTCTAGGAAGGTAAATCAGAGAAAAACACAGGGTCAAAGGAGAGGCTGAGGTTGGAAAGACTGCAGCACACTCACAGGGAGAGGACTGGAGTCAAACGTGTTTGATAGAAGAAAGCACGTAAAAATAACGGTGCTATAGTTTCCTATGGCCTGGAATAGTGGCGCACACCTGTGACCCCAGCACTTGGGAGGCTGAGTCAGGAGGATCACTGTGAATTTGAGGCCGGCCTGGGCTACATAGTAAATTCAGAGCCATCCTGGATTACATAGTAAATTCAAAGCTAGCCTGAACTACATAGCAAGACCTGTCCAAAAAAACACCAGAGTGTCCTATCTGTCATCTCCAATGGAAGCCTGTGCTGGTGTGGCAGCTCTGCCCCATGAAATCTCCAGCTCCTTCTCTCTGTTGCCCCACCATCCAGGAAGGAATGCTCCAAGATGGTCCTGGAGGCCCAAGATGGCTCCCCCTGCATACACACTGCAGTCACTGGAACAGGGACACATGGGAGGATGCAACCTCTATCCTCAATACTGGATGCTCGAGTTCATCTATTTCTGCCCCTTTCAACTCAGGCTCGGACATTGGTCAGGTGACCAAACTACTACAGGGGAGGCTGGGAAATTGGTCATATGGCCAAATTCTGCTGCAAGGGAGTTTGGGAAGTACCAACTTTGTTCTAGGCAACAAAGTGTGTATGTAAACACTTTCTGGGGAGGGGGCAAGCCGGTGCCCCCTGCCTGTCAAAGGGGAAGAAGAGATCATAGGTAGAACAAGATCTCTACGGCAGAGGATCTGAGCCTCTTTCTTCCTTGTCAAGGGGGCTCATTTGGAGCACGGTAGGGCAACTGGGCATAATGCATTCTCTTACTGCCTGGGGAGGGAAGAGAGCTTGCTGGCACCCCCCCTGCTGCCAGGCAGGACCCTGGTGTGAGGCACCTGACATCGGCTGTGGTCGCAGAAGCCATCCTAGGCCTCTGACTCCTCTGTGCGGATCTGGATGGGCTGGGATCTGGAGGCGGGGAGGTGCGGAGCTGAGAATGTGCCATCCGCAGGGAGCACCACTGAAGCGGAGCGCATGGAGCACAGCGAACAGACCCGGTCACCCCAGCAGCCCGCTAGGACTTTGTATCCGGCAGGGTGATTTATTGTCAGAATGACCTCACCTCAAGTGGGGCCGGGGCTGGTGCCCCACTGAGCCTGGGTCAACGCCAAACACCAAAGCATGACAGGCACTTTTTCCCTTTCTTTTCTTTCTTTCTTTTTCTCTCTCTTTTTGTATTTTGAGACAGGGTCTCACTATGTAGCTCAGGCTGGCCTCAAGCTCACAGCAATTCTCCTGCCTCAGCCTCCTGAGTGCTGGGATTATAGGTGTGCCCCACCACACCTGAAGGCAATTTCTCTTTGTGGGCTTGGTCAAAGGACGTTTGTTTTGGAAAATCTAGGCTTTCAGGCAGAGACTCTGTGCAGGAGTATGAAGTGTTGATGTGAAAAGTTCACAGAGGAGCCAGTCTTGATGGTGTAGGCCTGTACTCCCAGCACCCAGAAAGCTGAGGCAGGAGGATCGCTGCAAGTTTAATTCCAGCCTGGGCTGAGTGAGACCCTGTCTCCAAAAACAAAAAACACATTACTATTAACAAAGAAGAGAAAATAGGTCTCACAAAGGACATGTAATGATGTCGGCTGCTACATAGCTTAATAAATACTAGCTTTACTTGCATGACGAGTAGTAGCTGCCCCTGGCATAAAGTGAAAATAAAAACAACAAAACCACTTATATGGCACAGTGTTTACTGTGTGCCAGGAACTGTTGTGAGTGTTTAACATGCATTAAGCATTTTCATTCTTGCAGCCACTGTCTGAGGTAAATGTTGTTGTGACGTTCATTTTATGTTAGTATTCTTTCGTTATACCTTACACACTCACAGTTAGGTTTACCATTAACGCTAGGCTCATGACATAGCCTTGTTGGTCTATGCCTGGCTCTCTTTTATTTCTTCCTTTTATTTACTTTTAAAAATACTAGTGTTAACCAGGCCTGGCGATGCACACTGTCATCTCAGCACTCAGGAGACTGAGGCAGGAGGATCACTGCCGGCTCCAGGCCAGCCTGGGCTACACAGTGAGCTCCTAACTCAAAAACACAAACCTATTTTTATGAGTCCCTGTCTGCAGTACATGATGCTTTCGTTCCGCGCGGGGCGTTGGTCCGTGTGCGTCACACCGCTGCTTTCTCCTTACTGCCCTGCCCCCGCCCTCCGCTCTCCTCCCCCACATCATTTTCCTAGTCACTTCTCGTGTGATTCTAGCAGTGTTTAATGACCGCATCAAAGCCTGCAAGACTTGCAATGACACTTTGCAAATAACCCATCCCGTGCTGTTCGTGGCCCATTCCTGACCCCCCGGCCGACAGGCACAGTCTGACCCGGAAGGACTTGGAGCGGACCCGGCTCGGCTCCAGGTCCAGAGAGCCTGAGTTCCAAAGGGGAGGACGTGCTGCAGGCGGGGGTGGGGGCACAGAGCGGAGTCCCACCGGTGAGCATTCCCTTCTGTGAGTGACCCTTGCTTCCTTGGACAACCTAAAGGGTGAGATCTTGGATTACTCGCACAGGGATTCTGAAAGTCTCCTCTTTTGGAATGTGGGTCAGCCTAGATGACTCACTCCTAAAGCAGCATCACTATGGGTGATAGGTGTGGTGGTGCACAGCTGCAATCCAGCACTCTGGGAAGCTGAGGCAGGAGGGTCGAAAGTTCAACCGGAACCTAGGAAATTTAGTGACTTAAGGAGACCCTGTCTCAAAATTGAAAAAAAGAAATAATAACATGAGGGTCAGGGATATAGCTCAGTGGCACAAGCCTGCAAGCACAAGATCTTGAGTTCAATTTCTGGTATCAAAAAGTAAATAAATAAATAAAAATAATAATAACATGAACCAAGCCAACTTCCCCTCCTTTAAAAGAAAAGATTAAATTTAAATTTATAGGGCCTGGGATATAGCCCGGTAGCACAAGCATCTGCCTGGCAAGCATAAGGTCCTGAGTTCGATTCCTAGTATTAAAAAATTTTTAATTTATAACAAGGCTGGTGATGTAGCTCAGTACAAAGGAATTAGGTTCATTCTCTAGTACCACTACCACCACCACCACCAAAAAAAAAGTGTTGCTATAGGGCTTCAGAAGCCAGTTTAAGAAAAGGTAAAGTGCCATGTGTGGCCAGGTGTGGGGATGCATGCCTGTCATCCCAGCATTCGCAGCACTCGGGAGGCTGGGGCAGGAGGATTGCCATGATGTTGAGGCCATCTTGGGCTACACAGTGAGTTCAAGGGCAGCCTGGACTACATAGCAAGATCCCATCTCAAAAATGGGGGGACAGGGCTGGGGATATAGCTCAGTGGAATAAGCGCTTGCCTAGCAAGCTCAGGGTCCTGAGTTTGATCCCCAGTACCGCCAAAAAAACAAAAGTGGGGGGACAGCTTGTGCCTGCGTGCTCTCTGGCACACTGGGCAGCCAGTCCTCAGGGTGCAGAGAAGCCCAGAGGAGCCATTCACACAGCGTGCTGTTTTATATGTGGTCGCAGCTGCTGGAAATTGAGGCTGGAGCCTATACTTGTGTGCTCCACACCTGCGCTTCATCCCTCGCTCCCACTAGATCTTTCCTATGAGTTCTTATATCAACATATATTTCAACTTTTAACTTAATTAAATGTCATAATAGAAGGAAATCCTGCCGGGCGTGGTAGGGCACGCCTGTGATCCCAGCACTCACTCGGGAGGCTGAGGTAGGAGGACTGCTACAAGTTCAAGGCCAGCCTGGGCTACAAAATGAGTTGAAGGCCAGCCAGAATGGCAGAGACCCTGTCTCAAAAAGACAATAAATAAATAAAATAAAATAGGCTAAGATGGAAAATTTTGTGTTATGCGTATTGTGTATATGAAACCATATTCAAAATAAAATTAAAATAATATAATTGTTTTATAATCTAACATTTACTGCAGTTCCATTTCTGGTGATTTTCAAAATGCCTTGTTCCTATATTTGTTTTCTGTTTTGTTGTGGTGGTTTTTTGATTTTTTTTTTTTTTTTTTGCGGTACTGGGGATTGAACTCAGGACCCTGCGCTTGCTAGGCAAGCACTTATTCCACTGAGCTATATCCCCAGCCCCTGTGGTTGTTTTTTGAGACAGGATCTCACCATGTAGTGCAGGTCAGCCTTAAACTAACTCATGGCGATCCTCCTGCTTCGGCCTCCCAAGTGCTAAGATGCCAGACGTGCACCACCATGCCTAGCCCTCCTTGTTATGGTGGTGCTTTACCCCTTGTCTTCTTGAATTGAACACTTAGCTCACGATTCCATCTTCTTTTCTATTCTAAGGCTCTAACCATCGTGGGTAGCACATCTTCCTCTCGAGCCCACAGGTCCTGAGCTGTCGCAGAGCAGTGACTGCCAGAGCCAGGAGGCGCCCACCTGGTTTCTGCAACTGCTCATCTGCAGGGCTCCTGCGCTGCCTGCTGATTCTCCTGAGACCCCCTCGCTCAGTTCTGAATAGCACAGCTGCCTGTCACCACCGAAGGCCGCAATGGACACGCAGGGGTCTGCTGGGAGAAGTAAGGGCACCCTTGAAACCACCTTTTCATAACCCTGACTTCATAGAAAAATCACTAGGAAGCCAGGCTTAAACGCCTGTCATCCCCACGTTCAGGAGGCAGAGGCAGGAGGATCGCTGTGAATTCAAGGCCAGCCTGGGCTACACAGCAAGACCCTACAAACAAACAACAAAAAAGCAACAACCCAAAATTAATTAATTTTAAAAAGTGGAGCCAGGGTTAAGAACCACTGCTCCGAGTCCCCAGCCCCCGATGGACCTGTTCCCCTCCCTGCAACCCACGGCATCTCTCCAGACAGACTTCTGTCTGCCCAGCACTGTCATTTCCTGGCTCCTCCACGTTTCTCTCTGTGGTTTCCAGGTGGCCCAGGGCAGGGGACACATGGCCCAGATGGCGCAGGTTCCCACACGTGGGCAGGAGCTGGGCCGCCTTATGTTGCTTGTCTCCACCGCAGGCCTGGGCGTGAAGGAGACGCGCTGGTACGGGATGACAGCCCGCAGGGGCACGGTGCTGGCGGGCTCCTTCTCCTTCATGGTCACGCACCTGTACCTCATCTTTGAGAAGAAGCACCTGAGCCAGGTCAACTGCACCGAGGCCGCCCTGGCCAGCAGGGGCATCAGGGACGACGTCACCCGCCTCATCATCTGCTGGAGCCTGACCGTTGTGGTGCTCCTGTCGCTGGTCACCTTCGTGGTCAGCAGCTTCCTCCTCTACTCCGTGTTCACGCAGGTCTACCGGGGCCTGCTGATCTACATCTTCTGGATCATCATCTTCGAGGCCACCAACCTGGCCCTGCAGATCCTCACCGAGAGCTTCAACAGCGGGGTCATCAGAATAATGCGCTGGTTCTGCTTGGTGTCCCGCGTGCTGGCACACTGCTTCTGGCTGTTCTTCGTCATCACCTATGCACGCCTGATCTACAAGAGGCAACAGCAGGGTGACATCCTGTCCTACAGAAGGCGCGGCTCCATGGCCCCCAGGAAGTCCCAGTGGTAGCAGCGAGGCCGGGGTGGCCTTGGTCTCCTTCCCCAGGGATGGTCTCGCCGGAGCTCGGGGTGCTTCTGTTTCCTTTTATTTTGATGTTGTTTGCTTTGCCCAAGCCTGTGTTGCCCAGAGCCCCACGCCACCCTCAGCCCTGCCTTCCGCTTCCAGTCAGTCCCACCTTCTTGGGCAAAACCTAAGCGCACAGGGACAAAATGCAGAGGCGTCAACCCCTCCACTAGCTCTCGACTTAACCTGGGATATGTGTCCCTGCATTTATACCTGGGATCTTTGGCTGCGGGGCGGATTTGTGTGGTGGCTGCCTCACTGAATCCCCTGTGCTGAATTCTACAGCAATAGAATAATAAAAATAAAGGAAAAAAATCGTTCTTCAGTTTTTGTCTTGAGTTTTCCCTGTCCTTTGTCAAACGCCACAGCCACTTGGTTAGTCAAAGGGTAGATGTGAAGGCAGGCCTGGTGGCGCATGCCTGTCATCCCGGCACTCGAAAGGCTGAGGCAGGAGGATCGTTGTGAGTTCGAGGCCAGTCTGGACTACACGGTGAGACGCTATCTCAAAAAACTCTCTAACGGGTAGATAAACTTATTTCTATCCAAGACACTTTAAAGAAAGTAAGGCATGAGGCCTGACCTTAAGGATTCCAAGGTGTGAATGAAGTGGTCGGTCATCCATAAGGCAGCGTGTGGCTGTCACACGCAGGCTCAGAAAGCATTCCGAGCACATTAGGCTGTGGTGAAGAAAGATCTGAGCAACTTGCACCTCACGCCTTGCACCCGATGTAGCCTTCTTGTTGAATAGCTTCTAAAGGTGTAGCTGATATATAACAAGCTGTGCATGTGGACAGCACGCAGTGCATGGCAGGTTGCAACCCAGTCATCCCCCGAGGTGGTTAGGAAGGCTGCGCTCCCAAGCCCGCAGCACCACGCACCCACATTGGCATTGGCGTACGCATTTCTGTTCACTCTTCTCTCCCCCGTGTCCCGTGTGAATGCACCGCAGTGTTTCTCCACTCGCCAGTGGAAGGGCATCTAGCAGCTTTCAGCTCTTAGTAACTATGCAAAAGAACACACGATTCACTTGTGTATAAGACTCACACTCTAGACTGGGCCTGGTGGCGCACGCCTGTAATTCAAGCACTCGGGAGGCTGAGGCAGAAGGATCTTTGTGAGTTCAAGACCAGCCTGGGCTACAAAGTGAGCCCAAGACCAGCCTGAACTGCATAGCGAGATCCTGTCTCAAAGAAAAAAAAAAAAAAAGACTCACGCTCTCATGTACCTTAGCAAATATTACTTGTTCTTTTAAGCAATTGGCAACTTTTTTCCCAGAGTAGCTGCACTATTTGCTATTCCCAGGGGTGCTGTGGGACAATCCACCTCCTCAACACCTGCCCCAGCACTTAGTGTAGATGGCTACCTTTTCATCGGAGCATTTCTCAGAGGTTCACAGTCCTATTTCTCTGTGGTTTGATTCAAGTTTCCCTGATGACAAATGATGTCCAGCATTTCTTCATGTGCTTATATCTTCTTTGGCAAAGTGTCAGTTCAAATCTTTTCCCAGTTATATATATATATATAGGGCTGGGGATATAGCTCAGTGGAATAAGCGCCTGCCTAGCAAGTGCAGGGTCCTGAGTTCGATCCCCAGTACTGCAAAAAAAATATATATATATATATGGGTTTCTTATTGTCAAGCTTGGGCAGTTGTTTACATTTTATATCTTCTGGACACAAGTCCTTTATGAGGCACATGATTTGCAAATGTTTTTCCGGTTCATGCCTGATCTTTCATTCTCTTACCGGGCTCATATGAAGACCAGAGGTTTTGATTCCAGTGAAATCCAATTTATCAATTATATGGGTCATACTTTTGTCTGGTACTGGGAATCAAACTCAGGGCCTTGTACTTGCCAGGCAGGTGCCATGCCGCTGAGCTATATCTCTGGCCCCCATACTTTTGGTTATTGGTGAGGGATGACCCCAAGCTTCTGAAGAACCTTGATAGTTCTCTTTCTTTCTTTCTCTCTTTCTTCCTGTTTGTTCATATGAAACAGGATCTCCATATGTAGCCCTGGCTGGATTCAAACTTGTGGTGATCCTCCTGCCTCAGCCTCCGGAGTGCTAGGATTATAGGTGTGTGGCATCACTCCTATCTGATAGTTTTCTTTTCTTCCTTTCTTGTTTTATTGTACCAGGAATCGAATTCACAACCTTGTGCTTGCCAGGCAGGCGCTTGTGCCTCTGAGCTACATCCCCCGCCTGATGGTTTTCTTTTGTTCAGAACGCACTCCATCCTATTCCATTTGGGGGAGCTGCTGGGGACTCCCACAGCTGCCCCTGTTAACAGCAACCGCAGGATGAGGGGTACCTTGGGATGATCCCAAGCCAGTGGGGCCCCGAGCTGGTTCGGCCTGACCAGGGACCAGGTCTCACGCCCCTCGACTTCACACGCTGCCCCTCCCTCCCCCTAGCAAGTTCCCGCCCGCTGTGGCTTCTTATCACGTTGCTCCGTGGTCCCTTCCTGCAGGAGACGCCGGTGGCCGACACGGCTCCATGGACGCCAGGAAGGTGACCCTGCTGATTGGCCTCTTCTCCACCCTCAACACCATCCAGATGATCATCTTCCACCTCCACCAGCTGACTCACTTTGGGTACGAAGACAAGTTCAGCCTCTACCTTGACGCGAAATCTGAGCTGGTGTCGTGGATCCTGAGACACAAGAGCAAAATCCTCAGCGCCCTATCCGGGCTCACCATCGCCGCCAGCTGCACCCTCCTGTACAGCGTCCATCAGAACAGCTACAAGGGGCCGCTGCTCTACGCGCTGTGGGTCGTGGTCTACGAGCTGACCAGCTTCTCGCTGCAGCTGCTCACCAGCGGCCTCATCCGGAAGCGGTTCCGCGTGCTGCCCCGCCTCTACCTCTTCCTGCAGGTGTCGAGCATGGTGCTGCACTTCGCCTGCCTGCCCAGCGTGCTGCGGCACGCCTACGACCTCTTCAAGGCCTTCAAGGTGGTCAGCAAGGTCGCCCACCGCCGCCGCTCCTCGGTCAGCACCGTGGACTCATTGCAGGCCACCGGGGTGAAGCTCATGTATGGCAGGCTCACCTAGGGAGCCCTCTGTCCCCGCCCTGCTGCCTCTGCCCAGTTCGGGAGCAGTGGGGGTCTTTGGGGAGTGGCCCTGGGGGAGGGGGGCATGGGGCGGTGGTCCCCACGACAGTGTGGGGCTGTGGCAGCACTAACAGCGCCAGCCTCTTGCTTACATAACCATCTCGTGGGTGTTTTGTCTCCCCTGTTTCTTCCTCTCCGACTCATTCTCCTCCTGTGCACGCCGGGCTCTGCTGAGCCCTTTGGAGCTGGGCTGCCCACAGAAATCACTGTGTAAACCCCAGTGAGGGAGGCTGTGGCAGGGGAATCACTACATGTTCCAGGCCAGTGAGCTCAAGGCCAGCCTGAGCTACATGGTGAGACGCTGTCTCAGAAACAAGAAAGGTGGAAAGATGGTACACACCTGTAATCCCAGAACGCAGGAGGCTGAGGCAGGAGGATTGCTGTGAGCTTGAGGCCAGCCTGGGTTCCATAGTGAGTTCAAGGCCAGCCTAAGCTACCTAGTGAGACCCTGTCTCAAAATATAAAAGAGAGGAAGAAAGAAAGAAAGGAAGAAAGAAAGAAAGAAAGCGCTGTGCCATGCAAATGTGGCCCCTGCTGTCCACCCCCACATGTGGCTGGCTCTTGAGCCCTCAGTCTGTGGCTATTACACCCATCAGCTGAATGTTATCAATTTGATTCCGTTTTGATTCATTTTATTGTTGTTGTTGTTTTTTTTGGCGGTACTGGGGATTGAACTCAGGACCCTGTGCTTGCTAGGCAGGTGCTTATTCCACTGAGCTATATCCCCAGCCCCCGTTTTGATTCATTTTAATTTCAACAGCCACATGCAGCTGGCTCAGAGCTGCCTATTGGGAACATAAGTTTCCAGTGGCTTAGCTTACGCCAGCCTAGAACCAAAGACCCCTGTGTCACTCTGCTGAACTACAATAGCAAACCTGTCTCTGAAAAGAAAGGAGGGCCAGGGATATAGGTCAGCGGTATAAGCAAGCATAAGGTCCTGTGTTCGATTCCTGATACCAAAAAAAGTAAAGAAAGAAAAAGAAAGTTCAAGCCCATTCTGGGCAACTTAGCAAAACACTATCACAAAATAAAAAATAAAAAAGAGCCTGGGAACATAGCTCAGTGCAAAACCCTAGGTTCAATCCCCAGCACTGGAAAAAAAAGACCTAAAAAACAGGACGTGTCCATGGAACACTATGGACATCCTGGACAGGTCATGCTCCGCAGGGGGCTGTGCTGGGCTCTGTGGACTGCTGGCAAGCATCTCCAACCTTTGCTTCTTCCTAGTAAATGTGCATAGCACCCCTACAGCCATCCCCAAGGGGACAACCAAAAACATCCCTGGACATTGCTCTATGTCCCCAAGCAACAAAATAACCCCTGTTAAGAATGACTGCTTTTACTGTTTGAAACAGAATCTCACTATGTGGCGGGTCTGGAACTCACGACAATCCTCCTGCCTCAGCTTCCTGAGTGCTGGAACTGCGGGTGTGCTTCACCTGACAAGAACCACTATTTAAAATGGACTCACTTCAGTGCTGAGAGTTTACAGCCACTGATTTACTCCCCAAAGTACTTTTACTTGGGAGAGCCGTACACCAAGCACAGACACACACATCCATAATCCCAGCTACTTGGGAAGCTGAGGCAGGAGGATGGCAAGTTTGGGGCCAGCATGGGTTAAGTCAACTTGCTTCAAAATAAAAAAGCTGGGTGCAGTGGTGGACACCTGCCATCCCAGTACCCGGGAGGCTGAGGAAGAAGGATCACTGTAGGGGCTGGGGTGTGGTTTAGTGGTAGGGTGTTTGTCTACCAAGCCAAAGAAAGAAAGAAAGAAAGAAAGAAAGAAGGAAGGAAGGAAGGAAGGAAGGAAGGAAAAAGAAAGAACCTTTTTTCACCTACTTCGATTTCCCTCAATTTTTTTTTTTTTCGGTACTGGGGACTCTGAGCTTAGGACCTTGCACTTGCCAGGCAGGGTCTTATGCCACTGAGCTATATCCTTAACCCTCCCTCAAAAACTGTTTGCAGTAAAGGGACACTGGGCTCCATGGCTGCAAAGCAGTAGCACAACAATGGTAAATCACTCTCACTGGTCACCTGGTAGGCGCCAGGTACTATTTTTGACAAAACACGATCCGCATCACCTCCTGGAGCGTTTGGGTCGGAGGCAGTTCCAGCCATGACCACAAGAGGGCAGTCGGCAATAAGCTTTAGCTTAGCAGCGCTCTCGCTCCCCCTACCCTCCCCCCAGCCTAAGGATGACTGAGTCGGGGGTTTTAGGGCGCCTGGAGCTGGTGGCCTCACGCAGGCAGGCCTCCTCCGATTGTGACTGGTTAGCACAGAAACTCAAAACATAAAACCCGGGCAGACTTCCAGGTTCCGACCCCCCAGCCTCGTGGAGGTGGCTGGGTGAGGATTGGGGGCCCGAGATGTGACTGTGGAGGAGAGTGCGGGATAAGCGGGGGGCCCAAGGACTCGGAAAGGTTTAAGATACACAGACACCACGCTGCTCCCTGGGCCGCGCGCGCTGGCGCACCCTTGTGATCCTAGCACCCAGAAGGCTGAAGCAGGAGGATGGATCACTGCGAGTTCAAGGTCAGCCTGAGCTACAGAGCGAGATCCTGTCTCAAAAAAAACCAGACAAATAATGATTTGTGGAGCAGACAAACTCAGACCCTCGGCGACATGGAGCGGCCTGGTCTCTGGCTTTCCGGCTGATGAGACAGATGGGCTGGTTCCTCCTGCCTCAGCCTCCTCTTCCTCTTCCTCTTGCTCCCTTACTGGGCCCCGGGGGAAGCCGGGGGTCCTGCTGGAGGCTCTAGAATAGTTCCAGGGAGGAAGCTGTCACAGGAAGGATGCTCCTCCTCTTCCCAGTCTCCTATTCCTCGGAGAGCCCCGGCGAGGCCCTAGGGACTGTCCTGCCTCAGCCCACCTTCCAGAGGCTCACAGTTTAGGGAGGCAGTCGCAGTCCAGTGCCTGGGTAGGCGCTGGGGCGCAGGGGCGGCTCCCCAGCCGTGGGAGCCTGGCTGGGACTCTGGATTGCTAAACCGCAGTGTCCCACTTTCCCCTAGTGGCGGAAGGGGTTCACACAGGGGCAGGGGCATCCGAGGAGACTGGACACGTGCTGCCCTGGATCCCCGAGGCCCGTTTCCCACGCTCTGCTCCTGTGCCCGCTCGTTCGCACCCGCAGGACGCCTGCGCCTCTCCCGTCCTGAGGTGGTGGTGCTGCAAATTCCACCAGGGACCACGCTGCCTCGGCCTCCCGCACCAGTTCCTTCGGCTTTTCCGTTTTCCTCGGAGCACTGGGTGACCACTTCCCTGCATCAGCGGCTACGCTGAGGGCCCCTCTTAGCTTTCTGCAGGTGTGTCCACCAGCTTTCTCCGCTTCACCACTCCCAGCCCTCTGCCCAGGAGCAGCTCCATGTGTGTGTGTTTGTGCATTTGTGTGTGTGTATTTGAGACAGGGTCTCTTGTGTAGTCCAGGCTAGCCTTGAATTCACTATGTAACCCAGGGTGACCTTGAACTTGTAGTGACCCTCCTGCCTCAGCCTCCTGAATGCTGGGATGACAGGTCTGCACCACCATACCTGGCCTTGATTGTTTTTTCCAGGTTTTTTTTCTTTTTTCCCCCTCTAACATTTTTCTCAGTCCGTATTTTCACTCAGTATAGGGGCAGGCTCACTGCTTAACACATCTGAGTTCTCCCCCCCACCTGCCCCGTCCCCTCAGCATCCCCTGCACCTTTGCAGAAGGTCTGGCTCCCTGGTTTTTTTTTTTTATTATTTAGACTTTGGGTTTCTGTTCCCCTTCTAGCTGTGTTCTAGGTTAAAGGCTTCTGCGTCACAGTGATCCGAGTACAAACGCCCATGTCTATGGTAGCACAATTTGCAATAGTTAAATCTTGGAAAGAGCCTACATGACCCTCCACAGATGATCGGATAAAGAAAACGCCGTATTTACACACCGCGGAGTACTACTGTGCCATAAAGAAGGATGAACTCAAGTGACTGGTGGGAAGATGGCTGCACCCTGAGACCGTGATGTGAAGGGAAACAGAGCAGACACATCACCCAACCTGGCTCCCGTGAGAGACAGCAGGAGTTTTCTGAAAGCCCAGAGCTCTTCGGGTCCCACGCACCGGGCCTCCTCTGTTCCCTCCCCACCCCTTCCCGCCGCACCACTTACTGGGGAAACAGAAACCTCTTCCAACGCTCTCATCTTTCCCCCACAGGTAAGTGGTGCTTTTCTTCCCTGGGAAGCAGCGCTTCTGCGTCCCTCTGACCGTGCCGACTTCCTTTCATCAGCAAAGGCTGTGTATGTGTGTGTGTGTGTGTGTGTGTGTGTGTGTGTGTGTGTGTGTGTGCATGTATGAGATGTGTGCATACGTTGTGCATGTGTGTATCCTTGTTTGTGTATGTAGAGCTTCCCAGGTACTTGTGAAGGCTGTGTTTGTGTGTGTCTGTGTGTCTGTGTGTCTGTGTGATTTGTGTTCATGTAAAAATGGGAGTTAAGCAGTTCTTTAGTGGTCAACAGAAGCAGCTCACACATTAAAAAGGTCAAAACATTTTTCAAGCTTTGTTTCTAAAATCACCATTTTATTTTAGTTTTTGGAACTGGGAATCCAACTCAGGATTTCACATTTGTCAGGCAGGTGCCATGCTGCTGAGCTACATCCTAGTCCCCTAAAGATCACCCTTTTAGCCAGGTATGGTGGCACACCTGTAAACATGGCACTTAGGAGGCTGAGGCAGGTGGATCACTAGGGAGGCCAGCCTGGGCTCCATAGTGAGTTCAAGGCCATTCTGAACTACATAGCAAGACCCTGTCTCAAGAAACCAAAAATCAAACCAAAACAAAAGCTGGAAGTATAACTCAGTGTGAAGGCCCTGGGTTCTATCCCCCACACCACAGAAATAAACCAATAAAGCCAGGCATGGTGGTGCATGCCTGTAATCCCAGCACTCGGGAGGCTGAGGCAGGAGGATCATTGTGAGTTCAAGACCAGCCTGAGCTACAAAGTGAGATGGAGACCAGCCTGAACTGCGTATCGAGAACTTGTCTCAAAAAGACCAAAAAAAAAAAAAAAAAGAAAGAAAGAAACCAATAAATGAATAAATATTTTAAAAGGCCGGGGATATAGCTCAGTAACACAAGTGCCTTCCTGGCAAGCACAAGGTCTTGAGTTTGATTCCGTGTACCGAGAGAGAGAGAGAAAAGGAAAGAATGTCAAGAAGGGGGCTGAGTGGGTGGCACGTGTCTGTGGTCTCATGTGACCTCAGCTATTCAGGAGGCCGAGGCTGAAGGATTACAAGTTTAAGGACAGCCTTGGCAATTTAGTAAAACACTGTCTTAAATTTAAAATACACACACACACACACACACACACACACACACACACACACAGGGCTGGGATACAGCTCAGTGCTCCCTGTGTTTGATCTCTAGTACAGGAAAGGATGGAAGGAAGGAGAGAAGGAAAAAAATAAAAATAAATAAAGCATAAATTACGCTGGGCGTGGTGGCACACACCTGTCATCCCAGCACTGGGAGGCCGAGGCAGGAAGATTGCTGCCAATTCAAGGCCAGCCTGGGCTAGACAGTGAGACCCTGTCTCAACATAAATTAATTCATTAATTAAAATAAAATAAACTAGAAAGATGGACTTCATCGAGCAGATTTTGTAGGTGAAACATGACCTCCTATACATTTGGACACAAAGACTCTGCAGCCCTACACCTGGGTTACCACAAACACACACACACACACACACACACACACACACACACACACACACACCGCTCCTGAGCTCCACAACTCACCCTTTGGTGCCCAGGCACCAGCTTTCAGGTACAGCACCAGGGAACATGGAAAACGGGCCGCCTCCCATGCCTGCGTGGACTGAGCCTCTAGAGCTGGTCAGCAATGAGGACATCTCAGAGTGACAAATTGGGGTCCCCACCTGGCGGTCACCTGGGAGGGTCCACAGGATCCTGGAGAGTCCAAGGGTGACAGGGAAGAGAAAGGGCGGGGGACAGACTCCAGCCAGAAGCTAGAAAGAACTTTCCCTTCTCTGTCTTTGTTTTGAGATAGGGTCTTGCCCTGTAGTTTAATCAAGTCTTGAACTCACTATATAGCAAGGCTGGTCTTGAACTCCTGATGACCCTCCTGCCTCAGCCTCCCTCGCCCTACTAAGAACTTTCTGTCTTTTTTTTTTTTTCTTTTTGAGGCAGGGTCTCACTATGCAGTTCAGGCTGGCCTTGAGCTCACTTTGTGGCCCAGACTGGTCTCAAACTCACAATGATCCTCCTGCCTCAGCCTCCCGAGTGCTGGGATTACAGACGTGGGCCACCGCACTCAGCTAGAACTTTCTGTCTTGCAAGGGTAATAAACTCAGGCAGAGGAGGACCAGGCAACAAGATGTCCAGAAATGGGGGTGCTCCGCCAGCTAGGACCCATGGCCGGGTAGTGAGCTGTGGGGTGTGGGTGTCAGTGGGGCGTCTTTCCAAGCCCAGTGCTAATGTAGCACCTCAGGGTGACCTCCAAGTCCACCCTTCACTCCTGGGAGCTTCTCAGGAAAGAGGTGTTAATTTAAACAAATGATACACAAACTTGTGAAATATTACTTTTCCCACCCTGCAGAACTGTTATTCTTTCTCCTGTGCTTAAACTACTTGAAGTATCCAGTTGCTCTCCTAGTATTGCTGTTCTGGGACTGGGGGGCGGGGGCGGTTCCTAACTAAAATTTTTGTTTGCCTTCTCATTTCTTTTTCTTTTTTCCTGTAAGGACTGAACCCAGGCCCTTCTCACTGTGCTATATCCACAGCCTTTTTTATTTTTGTATTTGGGGATAGGGTCTCACTAAGTGACTAAGTGACTGAGGTTGGCCTTGAACTCATGGAGATCCTCCTGCGTCATCCTCCTAGAGTGCTGGGACTATGCACAGGAACCAGCACACACACCTGGGTTTGTCTTATTACATAGTTTTTCTAGACTTCAGGCTGCCACTTAGGTCTCAACAGAAAAAAAGGAACAACTGGGATTTGACCCCCTCTCAGTCAACATTTCCCAACCTATCTGATTTTTGTCTTATTAGGAAGATGCCTAGAAGGCCTGGAATATAGCTGAGTGGCACAAGCGCCTGCCTGGCAAGCACAAGGTCCTGAGTTCGATTCCCGGTACTACAAAAAAAAAATTAGCTACCAAGATGCCTAGAGCCTGCAGGCCTACTGGTGCACACCTGTCATCCCAGCCCTGGGGAGGCTGAGGCAGGAAAATAGCCGCAAATTCAAGGCCAGCCTGGGTTCCATAGCGAGCCCTGTCTCAAACCATCTCCAGTGCATCCATTCTCTGGGAATCCTCGTGTCTCCCCCACCCCATCCCCGCCCCACTTTTCCACCGTGCTGGCCCCTGCTCTTCATCATTTAGGGCTCTGTACAGCCGAGGCCAGCAGCAATGGGTGCATCAGGAGACCCTAAACCTGGAGGCCCATACGTATGGTCAGAAAACACCGCGGGACTGCCGGGGCTTAGATCTCAAACGTCCCGGGGTCTCCTGAGCTCCAAGGAAGGCTTTGGGGAGGTCACTGGATCTCAGCTTTAGAGCTGACAGCTCGCTGGAGGCGGGGCTAAGACGCAGGGGCGGGCATTGAGTGGGCGTGGCTTGGGCGGGTGTCCCCCCGCCCCTTCTTCCAGTGGTCAGCTGTCCTCTGCTAGGCCCCTCTGCCCCACTCTCTGCCTGGGAGCCCGGGAACCACGCACTGAAACCTATAGAACCATGAGCTAAACTGGGCCTGGTGGCACAAGTCTGTAATCCCAGCACTCGGGAGGCTGAGGCAGGAGGATCATTGCAAGTTCGAAGCCCGCCAGGGCTACAAAGTGAGCTCAAAGCCAGCCTGAACTGCATAGCGAGACCCTGTCTCAAAAAGACAAAAAAAAAAAAAAAAAAAAAAAAAAAAAAAAAAAAGAACCCTAAGCTAAAATAAACGTCTCCTCCACTAAGTTGTGGGTGTCAGGTATTTTTGTCCCAGCAATGAGAAAAGTAACTAAGGCAGTGCTGTTGGTTATTATTTATGCATTGAGGTGTTTTTGTTTGTTTTTTGTTGTTGTTTTTGTTTTTTGAGACAGGGTCTTGCTAGGTATCCCAGTCTGCCCTTGAACTCTTGGCTACCCTCCTGCCTCAGCCTCCTGAGTTCTAGGATGACAGGCGTGCGCCATCCCAGCCAGCTTGATAAATTATTACGTTTCTGAGTCTTGGTTTTCTCATCTCTAACAGAAGAATAACCGTACACTCGTGAGCCCTCTGTCAGTGAGAGAGGGGATGAGTCTCAGGCTGCAGACCAGGATAGGGAACTTCGGGCAGAGGGAGAGGTCCCCCATCCTGACAAGGGGCGTGCCCCTCCGCCACACCCCCCAGCAGGCACTGCGGCGAATGTGCTTTCGCGCATGGAAATCACCTCCCTACAGTGGGGTTTGGCAAATATTCCTCCCCTTCCTCTCTGCATCAATGGAATGTGCTGGATGGAGATCCGCATTCCACAGCCCGGGCGCATTCTAAGCTCCCTTTCCCGTCAGATTTTTCACGTCCCCGCCCACTTTTCCCCATGACCTGATATAAATAAACGAGACTTGGCTCGATACCGCCGCTCTTTCTACGTGACTGTAGTATAAATTTGGAGCGATTTGTCATAAGGGGGTGGAGGGGGCAGGCGCTGCTACCCCTACAGGACGAAGATAAACTTAGACGCTGCATGTTTTTTAAGGATCACTCGATTAAAGGGGAAAAGTAATTTTCTGATGAAATATTAAAAGCGTCTTGCTGGCCACGGTGGTGTACACCTATAATCCCAGCACTCAGGAGGCTGAGGCAGGAGCATCATCATGAGTTCAAGGCCAGCCTGGGCTACATAGTTAGTTAAAGGGGCTGGGGGTATAGCTCAGTGGCATAAGCGCTTGCCTGGCAAGCACAAGGTCCTGAGTTCGATCCCTGGTACCGGAAAAAAAAAAAAAGTTTGCATAGTTAGTTAAAGGACAGCCTAAACTACATAATGAGACCCTGTCTCAAAAACAAACAAAAAAAGTGTCTTACAAGGCCAGGGGTGGTGCACATCTGCGTCCCAGCTACTTAGGAAGCTGAAGCGAGAGCATGACAAGTTTGAAGCCAACCTGGCTCAAAATAAAGAACAGAAGCCGGTGGAGTGGTGCACACTTATAATCCCAGCACTCTGGAGCCTGAGGCAGGAGGATCACCAAGAGTTCGAAGCCAGTCTGGGCTGCACAGCAAGACCCTGTCTAAAAAAAATAAAATAGACAGGATAGAAAAATAAAAAGGGCTGGCAAAGTAGCTCAGGGAGAAGACCCTGGGTTCACTCCGCAGTACACACACACACACACACACACACACACACACACACGCAAGATGATGAAGGCAGCAGTCCCGAAGAGCCTCACCGTGTTCGGGACCCAAGTCTCCCGGGCCTCAGCGGAGCTCTGCTCTTTCCGCAGCTGAGGGCTGCGATTGGAAGACCTTGCAAGAAATGCCTGGAACCGCCCAGGCAGAGGAGAGAAGCAGACAGGCAGAAGAGGCAGCCAGGCAGAGCACGGACTGAGCCAGATTGAAGTCCGGGATCAGAAAGGCCACGCCCACACCCACCTTGCGCATGCTCGAGCACGCACCACCTCGCATCACCCAGCCCAAGCCCATACATGTGCTCACACCCTTGCACCACTCCACACCACAAACACACATGCATAGGGCTGCAAGATCCATACACCTGCCAGGTTTGGTGGTGCACACCTGAAATCCCAGCGCCCTGGGAGGCTGAGGCAGGAGGATTCCAAATTCTAGCCAACCCTGAGCCATTTAGCAACTCAGCAAGACTCTGAGTAAACATGATTTGTTTTTTTTTTTGTTTTTTTTTTTTTGAGACCGGGTCTCACTTTGTAATTCAGGCTGGCTTTGAACTCACAGTGAACAGTGATCCTCTTGCTTCAACCTACCCAGTGCTGACAAGCATGTGCCGCTACCCCTGGCTGAAAAATGAAAAAATTTAGGAAAGTGCTGGGGATGTAGCTCAGTGCAAAGGCCCTGGGTTCAAGCCTCAGTGCCCCAGGATCCCACAAACTCGAAATACACACTCCACAGATCTCACAGGGCTCTGCTGAACATCCAGCCTCTGTCGGGCTGTACTCCGCACGCTGCTATCAAACAGAACCCTAAGGCAGGCCAGCTCAGCCTCGCAAAGGTGGTTCTGAATGGGTACCTGTGGGCCTGGGCAGCCAGGAGGCCCGCAGAGCCCACTGCCATCATGGCCGGGCTCCACCCTGGGTCCTGCGCCCCACTGTACCTTGCCATGCGTGTGTACCTCCCAGGCAACGAGACCCCAGGGGTAGAGAGGGCGAGGCCTGGACCAGCCACCACCGAGACACCTGTCACACTGCGTGGGCACAGCGGCTTTCTGGCTGCTGGGAGCTGGAGGCTGCTGCGAAAGTTTGAGAACAGCTGGGACTTGTCTGACTGCATGCCCCACCTTCAGGAGGCGCTAGACTCAAACATCCAAAACCAAGTAAGACAACGAAGACACGAAATATGAAAACCATTAAAAGAAAATTAGCCAGGTGGTGCACGCCTGTAATCCCAGCCCTCTGAAAGCTGAGGCAGGAGGATCCCTGAGATTTTAAGGCCAGCCTGGACTACACAGCAAGATTCTGTCTCAAAAACAAAGCAAAACATAATACCCACAAACAAACAAAGGAGAATGCTGTACACAAAAACCGGATGGACTCTAGCTGGAGGCTGGACTGACATCATGTAGACAGATGCATGGCATTGCTAAAGTTGCTTTTGTTTTATTTTGGTTTTTTAGACAGGTCTTGCTGTGTAGTTCAGGCTGACCTTGAACTATCAGTCATCCTCCTGCCTCAGCCTCCCAAATGCTGGGATTATAGGCAGGCATCTCAATACCCAGCTTGTTTGGTTTTGGTGGTCTGAGGGATTGAACCCAGGGCCTTCACACTGAGCCACACCCCCCAGCTTCTTTTTCTATTTTATTTTGAGACAGTATCTCAGTCACTAAATTGCCCAGGCTGGGTTCAAGCTTGCAATCCTCCTGCCTCAGCCTCCCAGAGTGCTGGGATTACATGTGTGTAACGCCATGCCAGGCCACAGACATTTTTATTTTTTTATTTCAAGACAGGTCTTGTAGGGGCTGGGGATATAGCTCAGTGGAATAAGCACCTGCCTAGCAAGCGCAGGGTCCTGAGTTCGATCCCCAGTACCACAAAAAAAAAAAAAAAAAAGTCTGGCTGTCCTTAAGACAGGTCTTGTACATGACTGTGCTGGCCTAGAACTTGCAGTCCTCCTGCCTCAGCCTCCAAAGGAGCATCCTTCTGTTTTGTGAGCTGGGTGGAGTGTCCACTGCACAATATGATAAAACATAGCAGAGGCCACGCTTACACCAGTGAAGAGACATTACCTTGAACCAGAGGTCAGGAAGACTGTTGAATGTCCTGTCACAATTAATAAAAATAAAGTGCTCTGGGCTCACCCCAGTTCTGCTTATTTTTGCACTTCCTCCCACAGGGGTGCGGGGGGTCAGCGCAACCCTGCTCTTGGCATTGGGGGGGCGGAAGTACCGTGGGGGCTGAGGTCGTATCTGGCTCCGCCTGGCTGTTGATAGACTGTCTGTGGTGAGGGTTTCCAAGAAGTAACACTGGAAGGAGCTGAGCAATGTTTACAAGAAATGGCCTCGCCCCTCCCAGCCCTGCCCGGGCCGCTCCCGCCTTTCAAGCCTGTGTAGAAAGGTGGGGTGTGGAGTTGGAGGCGGCAGGGACCCTCCTACGGACACCAGTGCTCACCTGATGCTGGCAGCTGGAGGTGGGCACCTTGCCCTCCAGATCTTGTGCCTGGAAGGGGCCTGAGGACCAAGGGCTGAGCCACGCGGACATCAGGTGTCCCGCAGCGCAGGGCCCTGGGTTCCATCTCCAACACTTCAGAAACAAACACGTGCCTAACAAGGACCCTTGGAACGGCAAAGCGGTCATGTGTGTGGACTCCCTGGGTGCGAACTCTGATGTGGCAGCTTATTCTTTCTGATTTTTTCGCAGCAAGGTCTCCCTATGTGGCTCAGGTTGGCCTTGAAGTCAAGGCGATCTCCCTTTTTCAGCTTCCCCAGTGCTGGGGTGACAGGCAGAGAGCACCCCTCCCAGCAGTCTCATGGGGTATGTTAGACAAACCGAATTCTGCCCTGGCCACTTGTTACCATGTAACCTTGGACATGATGCTTGACTGTGCTCTGTTGTAAAGAATAAGAAACAACACCTTTTTTTTTTTTTTTTTTTTTGAGATAGGGCTTTGCTATGTAGCCCAGGCTGGCCTCAAATTCATGAGGATGCTCCTGCCTCAGCCTCCCAAGTGCTAGGATTATAGTCATTACAGGTGTGCAGCACCAAGCCTGGCTCACCATGGTCTTTGCTGCCTACTTTAGACCGTGAAGCATCACCCAAGTAATGGGGAAGACTCCTCTCCCCAAGCGGAAGCCTCCCTCAGAGACCTGGTAATACCACCACGTCCAGAAACTCCTTTCTTCCTAATTCTACTGCACATGTGGTGTCCACTGAGGGAGAGCCTCTGTCTGCATGTGACACATCCACTCCTTAACCTCATCTTCCTGTTAGCCAGACCCGGGAGCACAAGCTCTTAGTCTCAGGGTCGGGTAAACTACCCACAACCTAACACCAGAGCAGATTCAAAAACTGATGTTCCTAGCCAGGCGTGGTGATCCCAACACTCAGGAGGTGGAGGCAGGAGGATCCTGGGTAGTTCCAGGCAAACCTGGGCTACATCAAGAGATCCTGTCTCAAAAAAAAAAGAAAGTCCTGGGCATGGTGGCACATGCCTGTAATCCCAGCACTCAGGAGGCTGAGGCAGGAGGATCATTGCAATTTCAAGACCACCCTGGGCTACAAAGTGAGTTCAAGGCCAGCCTGAACTGCATAAGGAGACTCTGTCTCAAAAAGACAAAAAAAAGCAAACTCACTTCAAGGGAGAGGGTGAGGCATTTCCTGATTTCATTAGAAGTTTGGAGCAACTTTTAATTGTTCAAGTGCAGCTTTACTGGAAAGGATGAGGCAAGCAAGGTGCAGACTCCATGAGACTGGCAGTGGCACGGGGAGGGCAGGAAGAATTAAGGGACCCTCAGGAAGCCACCCCAGAACCAAGAAATCCTTCCTTCCTCTCCTCGTGCCGGGAGAAGGTGCAACTGCAGCTGATACCTAGACACAGGCAAGGCACTTACTAAGATGTAAAGTTGCTCTCGGAGGCCTCCGACACCCAACCAAGCTCAACTAACTCACGAAATGGACCAGGGGCACCTAAGGTTCCTGTACACCACTGGCTGGAGACACAAGGGACCAAGAATAAGGAAATGATCGGGCACAGTGGCGCACGCCTGTAATCCCAGCACTTGGGAGGCTGAGGCAGGAGGACCCTTGAGAGTTTGAAACCAGCCTGGAATACAAAGTGAGCTCAAGGCCAGCCTGAACTACATAGTGAGACCATCTCAAAGAGAGAGAAAGGGAATGGGGGGTGGGCCCTCCTGGCACCTCCAGCTCCGCTCAGTGTAGGCTTTAGCCAGCACACACACAGAGCGCTCACACTAAATTGTTAGTGACCAGACCTCAAGGCCCGTAATGGAGGGTACTGGACTCAGGAACTAAGGAATAAGACCTAGTGTTTTCAGTAATGCTTAAGAGTTTATTTTAGAGGACAGAGTGGGAGGTCTCACTGTTAACCAAGGTTGGGTTTTAAAGACAGGCTCTTGGGCTGGGGCTATAGCTCAGTGGCAAAAGCACTTGCCTGGCAAGGCTGAGGCCATGGGTTCAATTCCAGTACCAAAAAAAAAGACAGGCTCCACTATGTAGTTCAAGTTGGCCTCAAAGTCACAGTGATACTCCTGCCTCAGCCTCCTAGGCACTGGGGATTATAGGTGTACACCACCCCTCATTGGGACTGTGTGTTTGTGCTGGTGCCACACTGGGCTTCAACACTCGTTTCTTGAGCACAATGTAGGCTACCTGTAGGCCAGTCCTGTGGAAGGAACTATCCACAGTGAGCTATTCTCTGGACATAGCCTATTAAAAGAGCTAGGCGTGGTGGCACAGGCCTGTAATCCCAGCACTTGGGAGGCTGAGGCAGGAGGATCTTTGCGAGTTTGAGACCAGCCTGGGCTATAAAGTGAGCTCTCAAGGCCAGCCTGAACTGCAACTGTCTCAAAAAGACAAAAAAAATAAAAATAGACACTGGCCCTCACCCTGCCCCTACGCCTCAGCCATTCATTTACCCAGTAAAGGAGACCCCCCAGATCCCCCATCAGCCCCCAGGGCAATCACTCAAGCCTCTTCCCCTAACTGCAGACTCAGGCCTGACAAGGACCAGTCAGTATACAGGGGTTAGCAGGCACCTCTGCATGGACAACTAGGAACCACGAGTTAAGACAAAAGGTTTTTATTCAAAAATGCCAAGTATAAAAAAAAAAAAATAATAAGATCTCTTTTATTCCCCTGTACAGTATTTCACTCAGATAAAACCAGCAGGCCACATGCTGCTCGGAACACAGCCCCAGGGAGGACCCGCGAGGCACACACCATCCAGAGCCGCGCCCCGCCCTCCCTCCTATGTACAAGAGTGACACCCACACCCTGCACCCCGGAAGCCGGGGAGCCACAGCGGCAGCCCCGCCTGGGTCCCATCACCCTACACACGGCAAGCATCCCTCCCAAACAGGTCCTCAAGTCAGAGGAGGAAAGAAGAAAAACAAAAAACAACCCCCAAATCCTAGAACAGCAGTTGTGGAAGCTCAGAGCAGGTAAAGGGACCGAATGAATAAATAAATAAATAAATATGCAACACTGCCCTCTGGGTTACAAGGGTCATCTTTCCGAAAACAAAACGAAACAAAAAAACACGTAAAATAACTTAAAGGCAAAATTAAAAAAAAAAAAAAATTAGATCAACTACAATCCTTTTGTATACTACCATGCCGACTGTACACATTTACAGCTTCCATTTGCATTGTTCGTGCATTGTGTGTGTGTGTGTGTGTGTGTGTGTGTGTGTGTGTGTGTGTATGCAAGGTCCTGGCTTGGAAACAGGTTAAGGAAAAACCGAAGAGGAAGACGGGTTCACTGGAGTTTTACTACAGGAGGCAGAAAGGGCGGGTGGCTCAGCGACGGCCCGCTCTTCCTTGGCACCTTTCATAGGAAGGAGAGGCGGGAACAGGGAACCCAACCCAGGCAGATTTTTGGGGAAGCAGCAGATAAAAGAGGCAAGTTCAAGTATTTCTCCCAGCATAGCCGGAGTCCCCGCAGAAGGCACTCAGAAGAGTCGGAGGAGGTGACAGGGACTTCCAATGACGCTAGTCCTACCCCACCCCAGCCCGTCCCGTCCCGTCCCCCACCCGACCCGCCTCGAGTTCAGCAGAAGGGGACAGCGTCCCGTCGGGGTCCCCACCCCCAGCACGGTTTCCCATCAGCCCCGCGGGGCCCAGGGAGGGCACATCTACACAGGGGCTGAGCCTGGGGTTCCTGTCCCCGCCAGGAGGGGACACAGGGCCCTGGGGTCTGGAATGAGTTGTGAATTGTTCCTGTGTCAAGCACTGTCCTGCTTGGCCAGATGGCCAAGTGTCACTGGGCATCGGAGGTGGTCACTGGGGCTTCTCTCCCTGGCAGGTCTGGCAGGAAGCAGAGGACCTGGTCTCGGGAGGTCGCTATTTGCTGGTCCCTGGCGACAGGCTGTGCAGGTGGATCTCGGCGGTCTCCTGGGGCAGAAGGGCATCCTGCATCCACGGGTGGTTCTGGATTTCCTCGAAGGAGGGCCGATCAGACGGCCTCAGGGACAGGCACCAGCGGATGAGATGCTGACACTCTGCAGGAGGCAGGATGACACTCGTTAAGCTCCGCTCGGGCGCCTGCGGGCGCTCCTAACCTGGACAGGAATGCACTGAACCTGGGCTCTCGGCAGACTTCAGCTCGAAAGTGGCTCCTCCCTGACAAGCTGTGGTTTCCAAACTTCAATAGGCAAAGCCTTTCCCACGACACCCACTCACAGAAGTGAGACGGTGATGACAGAGACCAGAGAAATCACCACCGAGAACAACAAGGTGACTCAATTCGCCCCCAACTTACAAACGCGATCACCGCCTGGCATGAGCTCACCTCGGCCACAACAGAGGCGGGCGGGGGAAGAAACCCTGTGATTCTTTTACTCCCTGGCTGTTTCATACCCGCAGGTGGTCCCAGGATCAAACCCAGAGGATTCTCACTGAGCTACAACGCCATCCTCTCCCCGTTTGTCTTGGACAGGATCTTGCTAAATTTAAACTGTCCAGGCTTGACTTAACCCTGGGCCCCCAGCATCGGCTTCCCAGAGTCCTGGAACTTAAAATGGGCAGCACAGCTCTGCAGAGCGCTTGTCTACTAGTCTACAGATCAAAAACAAAACTTTTCAGAGAAACCAGACTGTCTTTTTGTTCTTGTTTTGTTTTGTTGCCTTTTTCAGACAGTCTCGATATGCAGTTCAGGCTGGCCTTGGGCAACAATCCTCCTGCCTCAGCCTCCTGAGTGCTGGGATTACAGGCCTGTCACTACCATACCCACGGCTGGGGATTGTCACCCCGACCTCCTAAGGTATCTCAAACACATGTGACCAGCAGGCCAGTGCAAGAGTAAATCTGGACCCTGTAATTCTAAGACGTAGGTCAGAGCTGTGTTGCCTGGGGAAATCACCTGAGGAGACCCGCTGCCGGAAGAAAACTTGGCCCCGGATGATTTCCTCGTCGTGCTCAAAAGGGATGTCTCCGCACACCATGTCGTAGAGCAGGATCCCCAAGGACCACACAGCCGCCGACCTGCCGTGGTAGCGATGGTAGCGGATCCACTCAGGAGGGCTGTACACCCGTGTTCCTGCGCGTGAAGGGAACAGAACAGAGACAACGCTCAGCCTAAGCCGACCCGAAGGCTGCATGCCCAGCAGCAAGACTTTCTTTTAAAAACAAAAAAGCACCGACTCCCTTCTCTCAGGGGCCGGGAGAACTGAATTTTGCCTCCTGGGCTACTAGGAAAGTGAAAAGTAGTTTCTGGCTTCTTCCCAACCCAAAGCAGTACCCACCCCTCCCGGCTCAAACTCTAAACTAAAAGTCCTTACAAACCAGGCCAAGAAGCAAACAGGGCTGGCTACAGCCCCAGTCTGAGGCCGCCCGCAGACGGTCCTCCAACCCCGCCCATCGCTGCCCTGGGGCCAGGTGAGATTCTCATCACAGATGGCATCTGGGCAAGGATCTTGGTACGGCATCCTAAGCCAGGGTGCCGGTGTCCTCTGGGAGCCTTTCCTCCCCACCCTCCAGAACCGGAGCTGGGTACCCACACCCTTTCCTCCCCAGACTAGAAAGGCACCGCGAGCCGCAGGGCTGGTTTCACGTACCACGTGATTCCTGTTTACAAACTTTGGGTAGTAAAAAAAAGGAGGTAATCCCGAGGGCGGTCACCAGGGGGCAGCAAAGATTTAAAGGAGAAAAACCTGGGAGGGCCGGGCCAGCCATTAACTGTGAAATACAAAAAAAATGCAGCCCAGCCCAGCGTATTCCAAGGGCAAATAAACACAAACCAGAAGCCCAGAGTCACAAGTTTTGAAAGGCTGTCGTTTGCGAGCGTAAGCCACTCCGAGGGGGACCCACCCTCTCGCTTAGATCTCGGGATCTCCTGCCTTCTGTTCTGAAAAGAAGCCGCTCCAAGCCCCTCCCTAAGCAAGATAGGTTTTCACCCTCCCTGCGGAGACTCCCAACTAATTCTCAGACCAGCAACAGATCTTATTTCACAACAATCCACTCCTGACTCCCCGGCCCCAACGACACCACCCCAAAGGAAAAGAAAAAATTTACTCAAAACAATTTTTCAGAACCCTCACCCTAGATCAAAGGGGACGAACAGAAAAACTAAACTCCCTTATAAAACAAAACAGAAATTAACACAAACCCCCACTAGCGCTGTGTCTCTCTCCTCCCACCCGCATCGCTTTCCCAGACAGGAAAGTGGGTCAGACTTTAGAAATCTGGGCTACGGCCCGTGGCCCACAAGCTCTTATTCATCGGGAAAGCTTGGAACCCACTGAATTCCACTGAAAAAACTCAATCATGCCAGAAGCATTACAGGTTCAGCTGGCCTGGAATCCCCCGCACAGCCGGGAAGCTCTGCTACGCCCCACCCCGGCCAGCGCCAAGCCCGGCGGCCCAATGACCTTTACAAAGGCCCGGCTGGTGAAGCCGCGGGGCCAGGCCAGGTCACCTGGGCAGCACCCCGGGGGGCGGGAGGAACTCACCATCGAAATCAGTGTAAACCGTGTCCTTGAGCAGCGCCCCCGACCCGAAGTCGATGAGCTTGAGCTCGCCGCGGCTGAGGTCAATGAGGATGTTTTCGTCTTTGATGTCGCGGTGCAGCACTCCGCAGTCGTGGCAGTGGCGCACGGCCTCCAGCACCTGCCCGAAGAAGCTGCGCGCCAGCTCCTCCTGGAGGGCCCCCCTCTCTGTGATGAAGTCGAAGAGGTCTTGCACCGGCTCGGGCCTCTCCAAGATCAGCACGAAACTGTCGGGCCTCTCGAACCAGTCCAGGAGCCTGATGACGCCGGAGAAGCCCGAGCTGACCTTCTTCAGCAGGACCACTTCCATGGGCACCCGGGTGCCATTGGGCTGCGGGGACCGAGGAGGGGGCCAGTCAGCGGAGACGCAGGAGACGGAGAGCCGCGCGCGCATCCCCAAGGCCACCCACCCAGCCCCGCGCCATCCCGGTGGTCGCGCGCCCCGGGAGCTCACCAGCTCGCCCCAATCAGAGATCCGGTCCTTCTCCACGTGCTTGATGGCCACCTGCAACCCCCAAGAGCACAGCGTCCTTAGATCCCCGCACATGGGCCCCGCACGCGCGCCCGCCCTCCCCGCGGTTGTCCCCCGGCTCACCGGCAAGTTGTCGGCGACGCGGACGCCAGAGTACACCGAGCCGAAGCCGCCGCTGCCCAGGAGCGGGCCCACCTGGTACTGCGACTCCAGGGGCTCCTTGTCCTTGCCTAGGGAGAACAGACGGAGGGCGTTCGGCGCCGGCCCCTGGCGCGCCCCGATCCCGGCCCCACGCGCGCCCGGGTCCGCGGGGGTCGGGAGGCGGCGGCGGGGGGCGCGCACTCACCCGGCGCCAGCTTGGTGGCGTGCAGGTCGCCGCAGGGCGCGGCGCGCAGGTGGGCGAGCGAGTTGATCTTGGACAGGAGCATCCCCACCTCCAGGGCGTCGGCGCGGGACGCGGCCCGGGGCGCCGGCGGCGAGGGCTGCGGGTGGCGTTGCGGCGGGGGCTGCGGCGGGCGCGGGAGGCCGAGGCTGAGCACGGCCCGGGGCGCCGGCTGCGGCGGGAGGTCGCGCGGGCTGGGCAGGCGACGGGGAGCGCGGCTGCCGGGGCGGGACGCGGGGTTTGCGGCTGCTGCGCCTGCGGCTGCTGCGCCTGCTGCTGTTGCGGATTCCGCTGCCGACTGCACTCCGGCCTCCTCCGCCACCGCGGCCGCTGCTGCAGACGCCGGGCTCGCCCCGCCGCCAGGAGTAAAGGGGCGGAGCGCGCGGGCGGGGAGGGCGCGCGGGCGGGCGGGGCCGGGGCGGGGCCTCTCCGGGAGGCCTAGGCGGGGAGCCGGGCGGCAGGGCCGGCGCGGGGAGGCCAGGGGGTGGGGCGACGGCGGGACGCGGCCACTCCTCTCGGGCCCCGCCCCGCGCGCTTGGGCGCCGCGCCCCGGCCCCGCCCCCGCGGGCGTAGCGCCAGCCAACTAGAGGCGGGCTGATCTGCATATGCGCACGCGCCCCGCCCCGCTCCCCGCGGTCGAATGGTCTCTACGCCGCCACGACGTGGCGGGAAGGAAAAGGCGCCAAAATGGAGGGGGAGGGGCGCGGGGGGCGGGGGGTAGGCGGGGGGGGAGGAGGCGGGAGCGGCGCGGCGGCGGCGCGGCGGAAGGATGGGGAGGGGCGTAGCGATTCAAACCCAAACAATAACAAAGCCGCCCGGCTACGGGGCGCTAGGGCGGCGGCGCTGGGGCGCGCGGCCGGGGTCAAGGGCTCGGCCGACCCGGGTGGTCCCCGCGCGACTCAGCCAGGCCTCGCGGGTGGGCGGCGGCGCTGCGGGCCGCGGCGGGGCGGGGTCGCGGCCGGTGGCCCCGAGAGCCGAGCCGGACAGCGCCCCGTCTGCCCCCAGACAAACGCGGAGGGGCGCGGGGCCAGGCGCGACCCCGAGTCGGCGCGGGGGGCCGGATGCCGCCTCGTCCCTGCTGAGCAGGACGCCTGGTGGCCGCCCGCGCGCGATGGCGTCAGCGCTGCAGTCACCGGCCCCGTCTCCTCCAGTCCCGACGCCCGCGGTTCCGGTGACTCCGCCGGAGCAGGAGGCCTCCGCCCACCCGTGGAAACCACGCGCAGAGGCCCGCGGCCGCCTCCCCTTTGTCCCCGCCTCGCCGATCACGACTGTGAGGCGCACACGGGGATCCGCTGGGAGCCCGGGTCGGGCAGCGCGAACTGCACCCAGCTTTCCAGGTCCTGCCCGGGAGACAGGAGGGGCTGTCACAGCCTGGCCCGGAATGGATGTCAGCATTTGCGCCCCAAGGTTGCGGGGATGCTTCTTGTAATGAAGGGGCCAGACACCACCTCTGAGTTTATCCTAGGAAAGGGCACGGTGCCCCCTTTGTGGGTGCGCTGTGGATGACTAGGAGACATCCCAGGGGAAGGGAGATCTCCCTTTCCAGAGGAGAAAGAACCTTCCGTGTCATGACAGGGGCGCGCAACAGCCAGCCAGGAGCGACACGGCCTAGATTCCAGGCCTGGGCTTTCCAGTCTCCCCACTGAGCAGATTCCAGAGGCCTGGGGAGTGAGCTGGACATTGGTCACTGGCCGTGTGACCCCAGTCCCTCTGTCCACCCCCTCCCTCTCCAGTGCTCAGCCCCATCCAGGCCAGACCGCCAGCACCTAGTGCTTCCCACAGGTCCCCGCTGGCCAGTTATGCATCCACCTGCCACTGAGAGACACCCCCAGTCTGATTGCTTTTTTCATCCCAGTACTGGGTGTTGAACCTAGGGAGCTCTGAATTATAACCCTGAGGGGTTTTTTTCTTTGCTTGTTTTGTTTCTGTTTGTCTTTTTTGAGACAAGGTCTTGCTATGCAGTTCAGGCTGGGCTTGAGCTCACTTTGTAGCCCAGGCTGGCCTCCAACTTACAGCAACCTTCCTGCCTCAACCTCCCAAATGTTGGGGTTACGGGTGTGTACCACCACATCTGGCTCAACTCCCTATACTTTTATTCAAATCTAATCATCCCACACTTCAGGAGACCTTGACCCATTAAAATGGGCCAGGGATACATACCTCTTAATTCCAGCTGTCTGGGAGGCTGAAGCAGGGGGATTGCAAGGTCTAATCCAGGCTAGCAATTTAGCAAGACCCTGTCTCAACAGAATAATTTTTAAAAAGGCTGGGGGTGTAGCTCAGGGTGACAGCCCTGGGTTCAATCCGCAGTACCACAAACCCACACACAAAAATAGCTTCGCCATTTGTTGAACAAAGTTCAAGCATTTCTTCACTGTCCACCCCACCCATCTGACTCTCATGTGAGGTTTCCTAACACGTCTTTGTGGTTTACTAATTTGCCAGTTATTTATACTGATTCTGTGTTCTTTGAATCCATACTATAGCCAACATTTGTTGATGCAAGAGAAGACCATGCTGCCCCAGCAGGAAGATCATGATCAGAGTCAATTTCTGGAAGCCAGGGATGATGCTATGTACCTGTCATTCAAGGACCCAGTGGGGAGGCTGAGGCAGGAGCCACCCAGAACTTGTTTAGCATGGGCAATGTAGTGGGGCCTCCTCTCACCACCAAACTGTACATTTGTGGTCGGCATGTACCACAGTGATCAAGCATCTTGCCTCTGGGTTAGCATTTCCCAGCCAAAGTTCCACCTGGCCCCAAGAAAAATCAATTTATACCACGTTTATGCAAACTAGCCCAATCAGGCTTAGGCACAACAGAGCAAAGGGAGTGATATAGGGGAAGTGCTAGATGTCAAATACACAGAGTCTGCATTCTCCAAAGTCGAAGAATGAATTTTAAGAAATGGTGGAGGAAGGCCGGGCCTGGTGGCGCACACCTGTAATCCCAGCACTCGGGAGGCCGAGGTAGGAGGATCCTTACGCGTTCAAGACCAGCCTGCTCTACGAAGTGTGCTCAAGCCCAGTCTGGATGCCATAGCAAGACCTTGCCTCAAAAAGACAACAACAACAAATTACAATCGATCAATAAGATTGCAAGTATAGTCGCTTCAGGGTAGCAAAGGTACGTGAGTTACATCATCGAGCTCGGCCAATAATCTGTGGTGTTTTTTTGTTTTGGTGCCCGGAATCAAAACTCAGGTCCTCATGCTTGCCAGGCAGATTCTGCGCCACTGAACTAAATCCCAGGCCCTATCATCTGTAGTCTAGGTCTTGTCTTTAGTTTTAGTGATCTTAGTCTTTTTTTTTGTACTAGGAATCGAACTCAGGACCTTGCACTTGCCAGGCAGGTGCTTGTGCTCCTAAGTTACGTCCCCAGCCCCTCTTTTGTCTTTTTGAGACAGGGTTTGGCTATGCAGTTCAGGCTGATCTTAGGGAGCTCACTTTGTAGCCCAGGCTGGTCTGGAACTCCCAATGATACTCCTGCCTCCGCCTTCCAAGTGTTGGTATTACAGGTGTGTGCCACCACACCCAGCCTGTTGTAGCTTGAGACACAATCTTCCTATGCAGCCCAGGCTGGTGGAACTTCTGGTGACCCTCCCGCCTCATACCCAGCTAAGAGTTTATTTTATTTTTACTATGTCTGTGGTAATGGGGATTGAACCCAGGGCCTTTTGCACTGATCTACATCCCTGCCCCTTTTTTGAGACAGGGTTCACTGTGTGGCTCAGTTGCCCAAGCTGGGCTCAAACTTTCAATCCTCCTTCCTGCATCAGCCTCCCAGAGTGCTGGGATTATAGGTGTGTATAGCATGATGCCTCGATGGAGTAAGAGGTTTTTTGGTTGGTTTGTCTGTTTTTTGTTGGTGGTGGTAATGGTAGTTCTAGTTTTTGTTTTGTTTTATTTTGAGACAGGGTCTCACTATATAGTTCAGGCTGGCCTTGAAATCATGATGTACCCTCGACTGGCCTCTAACTCACGGCAATCCTCCTGCCTCAGCCTCCTGAGGATACTAATCCACGCACAGGACATTAATCGAGTTGCTTAACCTTTCTCAATGTAGACTAAATGTAGCTAATAGCACCAGCCTCAATAGGAAATTCCTAAATAGTAAATCAAATTCTGCATGCAGTATAACCAGTGAGGAGGAGCTCAGTGGTAGAACACTTGCCCCTTCATGTACCAGAGGACATGGGTTTAACCCTGGCCCTGGGGGAAAAAAAGGGTAATCTAGGATAGAATAAACTTCTAGAAAATATCAGCTATTAAAAAATAGCTGGGCCAGGCATGGTGGCGCACACCTGTCATACCAGTGTTATAAGCAACTGAGTTAGATAGAAATATAGGCAGTGAGACAGGGCCAAGCCCTCGAAGGAGCCAACATAAAAGATACTTGTGGGGAAAAAAAAAAAAAAAACAAAGAAAATGTTTGGAGCTGGGGATATAGCTCAGTGGAATAAGCGCCTGCCTAGCAAGCGCAGGGTCGTGAGTTCAATCCCCAGTACCGCCAAAAAAAAAAAAAAAAAAAGATACTTGTGGGCCCAACCTTAAGACAAAAGGGGCTAAACAAATGCACCCACTTACCTCTCTAGGTGTAAATGTCAGGGATTGATATTCTAAATAAGTAACAACCACCTTCTTTTTTTTTTTTTTTTTTTTTGGCGGTACTGGGGATCAAACTCATGACCCTGCACTTGCTAGGCAGGCACTTATTCCACTGAGCTATATCCCCAGCCCACAACTACCTTCTAAAAAGCCAGGAAGAGTCACTAGCCAGACCCCTGATCTGTATCCATGCCTGCTTGCTACATGACGTGACGTGACGTGACGTGACTTGCTTCCCCATTTGATCCCAGTTCACTCAGTCTTACCTGGACGATTATACCTGTAATCTTACTGGCTGACCATAGTTTTGTCCATTTCCCCTACCTTGGACCCTACCTCACCTCATGGTTTTTCTCTATAAAAGTCCCTGGAAAAGACGGTCGGGGGGAACCCACCCAGGCCCCCCTCTGTCCCTCTCTTGGACAGGAGCTTTCTTTCTCTCAATAAATATATTCTGCTCTTAACCTCTGTTGTTCCTAAAATTCATTCTTTGGTTTTAGAGACATCTGGTATCATTCAGGTTGGGAGATTTATTTTCCTGTATCACCAGCACTCTGGGAGGCTGAGGCAGGAGGATTCTTCTGAGTTCAAAGCCAGCCTGAACTACACAGCAAAACCCTATCTCTTTCCTTTTCTTTCTCTCTCTTTGTGTGTGTGTGTGTGGTACCAGAGATCGAACTCAGGACCTTGCGCTTGCCAGGCAGGCACTTGTGTCACTGAGCTATATCTCCAGCCCCTGCAAAATCGTATCTCAAAAAGACCAAAAAAATAAAAAAAGCAGAAAGGCAGAAAGCGAATCAGGAGAACTCCTGATGCCAGGGGTGCGAAGCGTGAAAGGAAGAAAAATGATAGACTCGATTTCTGGTCTCAGCTAAAGAGAAAACCCGGAAGACCCTGACCCAAGCAGCTTTTCCGGGTGACCGCGGAGTCAGGTTCCAATTATCAACAAGGACCGGCTTAGCAGGACAGAGGAAACGCGCTCACTGGCGTGGAGAAACTCCCGCTTTCGACATACGCTTCCTCTTTACCTCTGTCTTAGTTCTCTTTTTAGGCGGTTGCTACTGAAAACAAACAAGGACAGCTCACAGCTCCTGCACTACAGATAAACAATGCGCGCACCTTCTGCGTGCGACTTGGCCCTGGTGCCTTTGAAGTAGGATTTTTCCTTTGTTTCGGTTTGGAGGCAGGATCTCACTCGGTTCCCTCACCTCCTGTTTTGTTTTGTTTTGGTCCTGGGGATTGAACCCAGAGCATTCAAACTTAGCTATACCCCAGCCGTTTTTCATTTTTATTTTGAGTCACGGTCATTATAGAAACACTAGGTTGGGCGGGTGTGGTGGCACATGCCTGTGATCCCAATACTCAGGAGGCTGAGGCAGGAGGATTGCTATGAGTTCTCTGCCAGCCTGGGCTACATAACTGAGTTCAAGGACAGCCTGAACTGCATAGTGAGACCCTGTCTCAAAAAAGCAAAACAAAACAAAACACTAAGTTGCCCAGGCTGGGCTCAAATGTGGAATCCCCCTGCCTCAGCCTCCTAGAGTGCTACAGATTTGTACCACCACATGCAGCTTCCAGTCTAGCTTTGACCCTCTGGACTCAGTGGATGCTCACCCTCCCCAGGAACTGGGACGATGGGCACATCGCGCTGCTCTAGGCAGTTGCAGACTCTTTAGATGTCTAGGCTTCATCCCAGTGCTGGACATGGTGGGAAGGCCTGTAATCCCAGCAGTGTGAGGCTGGGACAGGAGGGTCCCAAATTTGAGCCCAATTTGGACAATTTAGTGACTTGGTGAGACCCTGTCTCACAACAAAAATTTTTTAAAAGGGGCTCGGATGTAGCCAAGTGAGAAGGCCCTAGTTTCCATCCCCAGGCCCAAAATAAATAAATGAGAAAGAGAAAGAAAGAAAAAAGAAAGAAACAAACAAACAAACAAAGGAAGAAAGGAATGAAGGAAGGAAGGAAGAATTCAAATATTGCTCACACTGCCGCGCATAGTGGCACACGCCTGTAATCCCAGCACTCGGAAGGCTGAGGCAGGAGGATCATTGCAAGTTCGAGACCAGCCTGGGCTACAAAGTGAACTCAAGGCCAGCCTGGACTGCATAGCGAGACCCTTTCTTAAAAAAAAAGAAAAAATTGCTCACCCTGAGACCTGAGTGAAGAGTGCTGACGCTAGGAGGACACGACGGGACATTGCCAGACTCCTGAGCGTGCTCCGCACTCAGCCAGCCCGTGTGCCGCCGGTGGCGCGCAAGTAGAGGCCTAGGTACCTCCCTCACCAGCCTTTGCACCCCCGTATTGCGAGTTCTGCTGGCACCCCAAGGCCTCTGGCGAAGGCTGCTGAGACCGCACGCATGGGTCACAGCCTCAACCTTACGGCAGGACAGCTTTGTCCTCAAATCCAGTCCTTCAGCCCCATACATCTGAACTTGTGACAGCTCTCCAGGACCACATGTATGTATGTATGTATTTTTAGTGGGGTTTTTTTGTTGTTGCAGTTTTGTGGGGTTTTTTGGTTTGGTCGGATTTTGGAGGGGGAGGCGGGGGGGTTGTTTTTGTTGTTGAGACAAGGTCTCACTATGTAGTGCAGGCTGCCTTGAAATCATGAAAACCTTCCTGCCTCAGCCTCCCAAACACTGGGAATACAGGCGTGCTCTCCCATGCCAGCTTCTCTCTGTTCTCTCTCTCTCCTTTTTTTCCCTCTGTTCTCTTGTACAGACATAATTGGTATGGGAAGGAAGTATTTGCCAAGCGGTGAGTTAATGAAGACAACGCATGCTTTTTCCTATAACATGTTTACGAGTTTAAGACCTAAACGCTCACAAAATTTTTTCTGGGGAATTTTCAGGTACCCAGGGACTTTCCGGTTGCCTCCTCAGCTGCTTTGGCCTGAAAACAGAAAGTGGCCCCGTTTCTGTGTCGGTGCACCTGTGCCACCTCGGCCATTGAGTCCCACGTGATTGGATGCGCCCCATGAGTAGTCCTGAAAGTGCGTGGCCCCTGGAGACTTGTTAAAAATGCATATTCCAGGACCCACATCAGAATCGGAAACTAGAGGAGGAGGGGCTTTATCCAGCGCCCCCATAACTCTGCCACGCTCCAAGGCAGCCAGTCACCCAGTGACTCCCAGATATGTGAGCGCCGCTAAGGCAGGGACCAGATCTCTGGAAGTCTTCGTGTCGCCAGCCAGTGCCACGCCTGCCTCCCACACTGAACTATAGGAGTGAACATCCCTTTATCTAACTTTATTTTTGTTGACTTTGTTTTGTAAGAGAAAAGGTCTTTTTTGCACTCGCTTCAGCCTCACATTTACTAAAATCGGAGAAAAGAGCTGGGCATGGTGGCGCACGCCTGTAATCCTAGCACTGGAGAGGCTGAGGCAAGAGGATCATTACCAGTTTGAGACCAGCCTGGGCTACAAAGTGAGCTCAAGGGCAGCCTGAACTGCACAGTGAGACTCTGCCTCAAAAAGACCAAAAAAAAAAAAAAAAAAAAAAAAAAAAATTGGAGAAAAGGTCTTTTTTATGTAGTTCAGGCTAGCCTCAAACTTGCGGGGATCTTCCTGTCTCAGCCTCTGGACCTGGATGACAGGCATGCGCTAGGGTTTACTTTGTTACTGGGCTGAATTGTGTCTTGCCAAATGTATAGCTTGCAAACTGGGCTGTAATCCCAGCACTTGAGAGGCTGAGGTGGGAGGATCACCATCGGTTTGAAGCCACCCTAGGCTACAGAATAGAATTCAAGGCCAGCCTGAACTACATAGTGAGACTCTGCCTCAAAAGAAAGGACAAGAAAAATCCCCCAAATAAATAAATAAAATGGGGCTTGAAATGTAGCTCAGTGGACTTGAACCCCACACCATGTAAACAAACAAGTAAATTTGCGGAGCTGGGCACAGTGGCACGTACCTGTATTTTTCTAGCTACTTGGGAAGGCTGAGGCAGAAGGAACACAAGTTAGAAACCAACCCTGGGAAACTTCATGAGACCCTGATTCAAAATAAAAAGTGAACAGGAATAGGGAGCTAGCTCAGTGGTGGAGCACCCCTACAAGAAAGAAAAGAAGTTACCCAAATCCTGGCCTTTTAATGCAGGCCTCCCAGTCCGCACCTAGGACAGGGGAACCCTAGTTTTGATGGCTTGGGAGCCCTCAGAGGTGACCCATGGAAGTGGTTAAGAAACAACCCCTTCCTGCCCTACGGAGTCCAGTTTTAGAGACCACCAGAGACAGAGCCGAGCCCTGACTCAGGCACGTAGGAATTGTGCAGTGTTAACCTCTGAGGACTCGGTTTCCTCACCTGTAATTTGAGGCTAATAATAGCTCCTTAATAACCAGAATAACAGACAGAACCCGGTCACTGGTAAGTATACAAATGACAACCACTCTGGACCTGGAGACTTAATTAACCCAATTCTGCACATTGGCTTTTCTGGGGGTAGATGGTATTACAGTGAGTTTTTTCTGTAGTCTTTAGACCTGAGCCACAGGAGCTGGGCCTGGTGGCGCACTCCTGCAATCCCAGCATTTGGGAGGATGAGGCAGGAGGATCGCTTCACGTTCCAGGTCAGCCTGGGATCAACTTCATGGCCTCCTGAGTGCTGAGATTACATGTGTGCAGCACCAGGCCCAACCTCCCCGCTCATCTTTGGGAATCAGCTCTGCTAACTTCTTTGATAAATTAACTTAACCCCAGGCACTAATGAGTGATGGGGATTGAACAGGAGCCCACCCTGAACAGCAGCTGGGTTTTTCAGGCACCTTCCTCCCAGGAGTGAGCAACCCTTCCCGGCAGCAGGCCCAGGGAGATATTTCCAGCAGGGGGGTTTCCTCAGGTTCCTCCAGTTACACTGTGCAGACAGCTGCCTGGCCCTGTGATCTGAGTCTCTCTGTAGCGCTGTGACTGGCACTCAGGGGACCCTGGCGGAAGCGGGTTTATCCCTGTCAGCAAGGCCTATGTCATTTAAGGAAAAAGGCCTCTTAGAGACCACACACTGGGAACTGTCATCCCGGGTGGCAACAGCTGAAATTAGAAACCACTCCTTAATGTGCCTGTACTTTGCTGCCCGATGAATTCTGAGAACCACCCCAAAAATGTTAGGAATTTAGCCAGGCCTCATGGCGCGTGTGCCTGGAATCCTAGCCTGCTGGGAGACTGAGGCAGGACGATTGCAAGTTCAAGGCCAGCCTGAGCAACTTAGTGACTTTAGTGAGACCCTGTTTCTTTCTTTCTTTTTTTTTTTTTTTTTTGTCTTTTTGGGACAGGGTCTCTCTATGCAGTTCAGGCTGACCTTCAGCTCATTTTGTAACTCAGGCTGGTCTCGAACTCTCAACGATCCTCCTGCCTCAGGCTCCCAAGTGCTGGAATTACAGGTGTGGGCCACCACGCCCGGCCCTGTCTCTAAAATTAAAAAGGGTTGGAGATGTAGCTCGGTGTGAAGTCCCTGGCTTCAATGTCCAGTGTCACTTTGGTGTTCTCTCTGGGGCTAGCTGAGTGGCTGGTAGCTAGCTTAACCAAAATGAATGAGCTGGGACATAGAATTGCTGTACAGAGGTGCTGGGGATGTAGCTCAGTGGCACAGCACCTGGCTGGCAAGAGCAAGGTCCAAACAGAGTTTGATTACCACTACCAAAAAATAAATAAATAAAATAAGATAAAATATAATTGCTGTACGGGGAAAAATAGATAGTATAAATGCCATGGGTGAAAAGATCCTGGACATCAATAAGAATGCACGACAGGGTCTATTTTGGTTTTTTGGTTGTTATTTTTTTGTTTGTTTTGGTTTTTTGAGGCAGGGTCTCACCATGCAGCTCAGGCTGGCCTTGAACTCTCAGTGATCCTCCTGCCTCAGCCTCCCAAGGGCTGGGATTACAGGTTGTGCCACCGACTATGAGCATGTATTATATGAGAACACTGAATCTCAATCTTAAAAGTAGCTGTCTGTTGCTAGGTATTAACTGTTTTCCACTGAGGGTGGTAGCAGATGCCTGTAATGGAGGGTCCTCTGGAGGCTGAGGCAGCAGGACGCACCTGTGATTTCTTTTTGTTTGTTTGTTTTTGTCTTTTGGAGACAGGGTCTCACTACGCAGTTCAGGCTGGCCTTGAGTTCACTTTGTACCCCAGGCTGGTCTTGAACTCGCAATGCTGCTCCTGTCGCCCAGTGCTGGGATTACCAGCATGCATCACCATGACCAGCCCCCCTGTGATTTCAAGCCAGCCTGAACTACATGATGAAACCTTGTCCCACAAAACAAAACAAAACAAAAAACTCGAGAGGCTGAGGCAGGAGGAGTGATGCAAGTTGGAGGCCAACCTGGGCTCCACCGTGAGTTCAAATCTAGTCCGAAGTATACAGCAAGACCCTGTCTCAAAAAACAAAACAGTTAAAAAAGAAAAGAGAACTTCAAAGCAAAGGATACTAGGACATCCTAACTATCTAGACTCCAATTACTGCTACCAAAAAGGGTTTTACAGCTGCCAGGCCAGGTGATTCACGCTTGTAATCCCGTCATGCCGGGGGCAGAGGCAGGAGGATCACAAGGTTGAGGCCAGACTTAACAAATTAGTGAGGACTTCTCAAAATAAAAAATAAAAAAGGTAGGGTGGGTGGCAAGAAAAAAAAAATTAGGGCAAGGGGTATAGCTCAGTGGCACAAGTGCCTGCCTGGGAAGCTCACGGTCCTCAGTTAGAGTCCCAGTACCAAAAAAATAAAAATAAAGTAAATAAAAAAATAAAAAAGGTCCGTAGGCATAGCTCAGTGTGAAGAGGTTTAGTTTCCAGGACCACAAAAAAAGTGGGGCTGGGGACATAGTTCACTGGTAGCTCCCTTTGGTCTCATCTCTACTACAGTAACTAACAAAAACATCAAAAGGGGCTTTATTACCTCTTGCTATTTTGTGTGTGTGTGTGATACTGGCGATCAAACCTAGGCCCTTAATACTGAGCTATATCATTAACCTTTTTTGAAGTTTTTTGTTGTTGTTGCATCAGGGTCTCAGCAAGTCACAAATTTCCCAGTATGGGTTGGAATTTGAGATCCTCCTGTCTCAGCCTCCTGTGTGCCACCATGCCCAGTGAAAGATGGTTATTTTATTCTTTTTTTTTAATTTATTTTTAAAAATGAATTAAGTGCATTGGTACATTTTAGGTATGCATAATGATCACGTTCACTGTAGGGACTTGGTACCTGCACGTGATGTAAGCTGATTTTTTTTTTCCTATTCCCTTAAGGATGATTATTTTGAAAGCTCACCAGGTGAAGAGTGACTTTCCTCCTGCACACAGCCTATGCTCACCAGCCTGGGCAAGTCCAATGGTCCCCAGGCAGCTGCCTCCTAGCTCCCATGCCTAGTGCCCCCTCCCCCAGCTCTCTAGCCCGCCCTGGAGAGCAGTGGCTAAAGCCAGGTGCACCTGAAAGACACAGGCGCAGGGACTTTGACCTTGCTGCTGAGCGCAGCTGCTGGGGTGAAAGGACAAGGGAAGAAACCTAGGTGACAGGTGACTGTGTTGGCGGTGACCCTAAGGAAGCTGGGCATCACGGTGCACAGCTGTTAACACCAGCACTCTAGGAGGCTGAGGCAGGAGGATCCAAAGCTCCAGCTCAGCTTGGGCAACTCAGTGACTTAGCAAGAGCTTGCCTAGAAGTAAAACAATAATAATGAAGATAATAATAGTAATACTGACAAAAAGGGATGTAGCTCAGCACCAACCCCCAGTACACACACACACGCACGCGCACGCACACACACACGCACGCACGCGCACACACACACACACACGCGCACGCGCACGCGCACGCACGCGCACGCACGCGCGTGGCTGGCATTCTGACTGTATACATTCAGAAGGGCCATGGGAAGCCAGGATGGTACCCAGAGGCAACTCAAGCCCACTTCTATGAGCTCCCTGCCCTCCCCTGGGGCGTGTCACCCACAAGCTCAACACATGTGCTCCAAACACACTTGTTTGTCAGTCTGTTTTTGTTTTTTTGAGACAAGGTCTTGCTATATAGTTCAGGCTGCCTTTGAACTCATTATGGAGTCCAGGCTAGCCTCGAACTCACAGCAGTCCTCCTGCCTCAGCCTCCCAAATGCTGGGATTATAGGTAGGTATCACTATGCGCAGCTATATCTGCTTCTCTATTGAGGTAAAAATAAATAAATAAATAAATAAATAAATATATGTATATATATATCTCCTTTGGGTTGGGTGTCAACGCATTGATCCTATAATCCACTCGGGAGGCTGAGGCAGGAGGATCATTGCAGGTTCAAAACCTGCCTGAGGTACAAGTGAGTTCAGGGATGGCATGAACTACAAAGTGAAACCTCTTGAGCGATAGTGTTGTATACAGTATAAACATAGTGTTCATCATGGGTGGAATTGATTTATGAAGTTAATGTTTTATAAGTAGGTGACAGTGCTAAGAGTCACTCAGAAAGCTAATTCCTCTCAACCTCCCAGTCAAAGCCCTTATACCTCCAAATCTCCACAGACCTGGGTTCCATCTACACCGACCCAGGCTGTAGAAAGACACCACTCCCAAATCCAGGGCCCCAGGCCACGCCTACACCCCTACCCTGGGGATTCTGTGTACGCTCGATCTGTGGGTATTGATCCCTACCCCACCTCCTGCAAGAGCAGCACCAGGAGTTTGGTTGCAATGTGAATTCACAGGCCTTGCCCAGACAACCATAAAGATCCAGAAACTCTGAAGCTGGGCCTGCTGGCGCACATCTGTAATTCCAGCCCTTGGGAGGCTGAGGCAGGAGTATCTCCATGAGTTCGAGGACAGCCTGGGCTACATATTGAGTTCAAGGATGGCCTGAGACAGCAAGATCTTGTCTCAAAAAATAAATACATATTTAAAAAGACCTAAGAACTAGAGTGGCCCAGAAGCCAGTGGGTAAAGCTCCCTAAGACACTGGGTGCCAGTTCAGGGTTCAGTCCAGAACCACTATTGCAGGCTGCACAGTGGAGACAGAGGCTGGTGAGCCCGCCGGCTCAGGCTCGGGCGATTATCCTAATACGGGGCGGCTGGGGAGGCTCTCAGGCAGAACATGAAGCAGACCTGTTCCGGGGAACTGTGAAGTCACTTTTCCTTGGCTTTAAAAGAAAAAAAAAAATCGCTTCACGGGCCCCACTGGTCTCTGAACTTTTCCCTTTTCTAGTAAAAGTACAAGATCCAGCTGGAGTTCTTGACCAACAGCATCTTTCTTCAGAAGTTACAGCTTTCCATGTTCTGCGGAGTTCCAGAGATAAGATAAATAATTTACCAAATGTAGGTTTCTGATTACTCACCCTATTAGCATTTCCAGAGGGCGCTCTGGACCCTGGGGAGCTGGGTCTGCTCAGACGTGGCCCATCTGCTTTTGTGTTTTGTGGGGGAGATTTTGGGGGTGGGGTTGCCTGGCAAAGGCAGGGAGCTTCCAGCATCCCACACATAGTTTGGAGATGAACTGTACGATCTTATGGCTTTTACTGGAAATTCTGGGCAATGTGATTTTATTATTTTAAAAACGACACAGCTGCTGAGGCTCCTTCCCTCTCCTCTCTCTCCACTGTTGTTTTACTTTAAGCTGAGGAAGAACAAAACTCCATATCTCATTCTCAACGATCGTATAAAGGAAGGTCCCTGGAGCGTATGCTCAGTCTGGGAGGAGGTATTGATCCTCCGCGCAGAGCATGCGCTCCAAACCATTGCTGGGAATCGGATGCACGGGATTCAGTGGAGTTTCTCGTAGATCAGACGAGACCGTATGGGACAAGTGGAACTGCCTGTCACACGACAGTGCCTGTTTTTGTGCCCTCAGTCTGCGAGATGGGTGGTGGTATTGGCGTCCAGCTGATGGGTAGAGAGGAGGTCAGCGGCATCTGAGGCTGCTCCTCTCTCCCCTTTGCGGCAAGCACCTGTGATTATTCAGCTCTGAGGTGTAAATTGGGTTAGCAGAAATGATCACAACAAAAGTAGCAGATCCCAAGGATGGTCCACTGCAAATGCGAAAGAAAAAAGAGGAGATAAAAACAAGAAGCTGGGCTGGGGATGTAGCTCACGGCACAAGTGCCTGCCTGGCAAGCATAAGGTCCTGAGTTCGATTCCTAGTACCAAAAAAAAAAAAAAAAGAAGTTGTGTGTGTTGGCTATCTGGAGGTCATTGAAAAATATGGTGATGTTTACAGAGTTTTTAAAATGTGAAAGAAAACTATTACAGTCAAATACACATTGTTATTAATCCCCTCAAAAACAAAACAAGCGGCTGGGGATATAGCTCAGTGGCACAGTGCCTGCCTGACAAGGGCAAGGTCCTGAGTTTGATTCCTGATAACAAAACAAACAAACAAAAAACTCTAAAAAATTTTTTAAAAAAATTCAGTGCCAGGTATGGTGGCACACACCTGTAATCCCAGCACTCAGGAGGCTGAGGCAGGAGGATTGTTGCAAGTTTGAGACCAGCCTGGACTACAAAGTGAGCTCAAGGCCAGCCTGAACTGCACAAGGTGACCCTGTCTTCAAACAAACAAAAAAACAAAAAAACGAACCCTCAAAATCCTCTCGGTCCCTTGCAACACACTCACCGTATCATTCTCGCCATGTTCTGAAGCAGCTCTGGAAGTCTTCCTTCATAAAGGTCTTTCCTCACTCAGTTCTGGCTGTCTTGATGTCCAGAACTGATTCACAATTTCCTCTCCTGGTCTGTGTGACTTTGAGGGAAAGCCGGGAGCCACACAGTAGCAGATTCAGTGACTAAGGCGGGTGAGGACACAGAATCCTGTCTTAGGAGCATCCTTCTGCTGGATGGCACTTAGCAAGAGCAGTCTTCCCCGAATTCTTTTTTTTTTTTTTTTTTTTTTGGCGGTACTGGGGATCGAACTCAGGACCCTGCGCTTGCTAGACAGACGCTTATTCCACTGAGCTATATCCCCAGCCCCTTCCCTGAATTCTTGACCATGCCTCATAAGGGCGCTCAGGAAAGAAGACTTCTACAGAACTGCTTCAGAAAATGGCAAGAGTGAGTCAGGAGTGGTGGCACACACCTGTGATCCAAGCACTCAGGAAGCTGAGGTAGGATGATCACTGCAAGTTCAAGGGTAGCCTGGGCTGCAAAGTGAGTTCGAGGCCAACCTGAACTACACATGAAACCCTGTCTCAAAAAAAAAAAAAATTTATACTTCACAGTATGTTTTGATCATACCTCGAGTATAATGTGTTTTTTAATTCCTCTAGGACTTCCTGATGAGTAAGTTACTTTACCTCTTTTGTTTTTTGTGGGGTTTTTTTGACTTTTTGAGAAAGGGTCTCCCTGTGCAGTTTAGACTAGATTTGAGCTCACTTGGTAGCCCAGGCTGATCTCGAACTCACAACAACCCTGCCTCAGCCTCCTGAGTGCTGGGATTACAGGCGTGTGCCACCTTGCTCGGCTACTTTACCTCTTTTGAATAGAAACACTGAACTATGTGCCCGGACGATGTCACAATAGCACACAAGTTTCATTTTGATGATCTCCAAGGAACAGACACTGCGTGTGACCTCCTGGGAAAGATCATGGTGCTTTTGAGGGCTTTGCAGGATCACACTCCCTGATTCCTATCATGAGCACCCTGTGCGGAAAGAAAAATAACACGAGGACATCTTGCTACAGGCCTGTTGCCTTCCTGCCAGTGACGAAATAGTTGATCTTCAATACCGAGTCCCGTTAAATATCTCCAGTGTGCGCTGGGGATGTGGTTCAGCAGCCGTGTACTTGCTCAATGACCTGGATCCAATCTCCAGCACAACAACAACAAGTTGAAAAAATATTTAGTTGGGTCTGGTGGTGTACACCTTTAATCCCAGTACTCTGGGAGGCTGAGGCAGGACAATCACATGGGCACATCTAGCCTGATTTAGTGCCTTAGTGAGACCTTGTCTCAAAATAAAATATTTTATTCATTTTGATTTTATCAGCACAGGGTCTCTCTGGGTAGTGCAAGCTGGCCTTGAACTCATACTGTAACCCAACCGAGTCACAAACCTGCCTCAGTGTCCCACGTGCTGGGTCAAAATAAAACATCTTTACCTTTAATCTTTTTTTGGTAGCAGGAATCAAACTCAGGGCCTTGTGCTTGCACCCCTGAGCTACATCCCCAGCCCTAAAAACATTTTTAAAGAGTTGGGGAAGTACATCAATGTGAAGGCCCTAGGTTCGGATCTCCAGTACTTAAAAAGGCAAAAGTCCCAGTAGAGGGTGCAGTTTGGGGCAGGCACCTGGCGGAGCACTTAGCTCAGGTACTTAGCTCAGACTTCAAACTGAGAAAGCACTGAAGCACACGGGTAAGGTGAAGTAAGGACACAGAGGAATTCCTTGTGCTTCGCAGCTCCGGATCTGAGGCAATTAAGGAGCGAAGCGCCTGAAACTCCTCCCTGCCACCTATTTCGCGTTTCTCTGGGAGATTAACCTACTTCCCCGGATCACTTGCCCGTTTTCCAAGACCCTTGGGAGCCGGCTCCAGGCGCATGGGTCACCGCAACTGGGGGCCTCAGGGACTGGTCGTGAGCTGTCACCCTCTGCTCCCTCCCCGGCGGGTGGAGTCCCGAGCTGAGCCACCGGGTCCCGGTGGGGTGACGATCACTGCTCGTGCCAGCTGGATCTGGAGCAGCCGGTCTGCGGGAAAAGGCATGATGCACAGGCGCGTGCACGCGCGTGCACACACATACACACACACACGTGCGCGCGCGCGCGCGCAGCCGACGGGTGCGGCCCGGCCTCTGTCTGGAGACCTCGCGCAGCTCCTGCAGCCCGGGTGCTTCTCGCGCGGGCGTGTGAACCCCACCTCCCCGCAGACACAGAGCGCCGCCGCCCGCCTCGCATGATCATCAGGCCTGATTACCGCTTTATCCCCAGATTGTTGGGCCTAGTTTGGGGACGGCAGAGTCCTTACTCAGCTCCGGTTTGGCCCTCTTCCCTCCCCTCGCTCCCATCCTCCAGGAGTCCAGGCTCAGCGGGTCCGGAGCAGCGCGCTGTCTGCTTAGTGACTAGCGCTGCCTGGTCATTGCCAGGCCAGAGACGAAAACAGGGCCAGGGGACCAGACCCTCATCCCCAAGGTGTTTCTAGCATCCTCACCACGCGCGCACAAATTCTTCCTTTTGCTCTTTTCACACTGTTGAGATGGAGCCCAGGCCCTCTAGCGTGCTGGACCGCTCAGCTGCACCCCTAGCTACATTTGTCTATTTTTTATATATATATATTTTGAAATTTGTCTATTTTTTTTTTTTACACATTTGAAATCTTACCCCAAGGGCGGAAAATTTTAATGTAATCTGGAAAGTCAAACCAGGTGCAGTGGTGCACACCTGCAATCCCAGCCCTCTGGGAAGCTGAGGCAGGAGGATCATAGGTATAAGCCAGCTTGGGCAATTTAGCAAGAGCCCATCTCAAAATGAAAAGGGCTGGGGATGTAGTTGAGTGGTAGTGTTTGCCTAGCGTGCATGAGGCCCTGGGTTCCATCCCCAGCAACACAAAACAAAGGGGTAATGTGGGAATTCTAGAAAAGCTCCCCATGTGTATCCCATCTGAGCTCGTTGCTGGGCATGGTTGTGCATGCCTAATCCTAACACTTGCACTCGGGAGGCTGAGGCAGGAGTATTGCTGAGTTTGAGGCCAGCCTGAGTTACAGGAGACACAGTACATAACAAGACTGAAAGTGGAAGAAAACCATGGAGGAGAGAATGAGAATTGTTTTTGGAAACCAGGAGTAGAAAGCGCACTTGGCTCCTGAGCGCACAGACTGTTGTAAATGTGTGCCCGGGTTTACCCGGAACGGCTTAAGGGACTTCCGGTTGCCGAGGCGGCAAAGCTGAGTCCACCTCTGCATTAGCCAGCAGAGCTACTGGTCTGGGCTCACATCCTGGGTTTTCGAGGAGCCCTAGTATTTGCCACAGAGAGGGACTGAGGCCCGGAGAGAAGGATGCCCAGCTCCCTCGGGCCAGCGGACGTGGGTTTGGTGGTTGCTGCCGCCGGGCACAGGCTGCATTCGAGAAGTCAGTGAGCTGGCTCTGCGGCCGAAGTCCTGTTTCTTGTCACTGCATTTCCCAGGCCGGGCCTCTTGAGTTCTTGGACTTCTAGGAGCGTTCTGGAGCAACTATTAGGCCTATTAAGTGCACGACCCTGGGCACTGACATGCGCCGAGTCCATTGTGGTTTCAGTCAAATGCTGGTGCACTGAGCCAAGTGGCTCACTCTCCTGGTGGTGACTGCAAGCACAACTCGGCCTAGTAAGTCGTTAAAAGCACTCCCTGGCCGCAGCCAGCAGAGCAGTCCCGGAAAGCCTGTCTCACGCCAAGCCAGGAAACTCGGGGAACCAACTGATCATCCCTGAGCCAGCACAGCCTGCACACGGCCTTCTCGTTCCTATTCTCATCCTCACTGAAGGAGGGTTAGGGTAGTTAAATTACCCTTCACCCAAACTTTTAACTCAACCGGGTGCAGTGGCCTTGGGAGGCCGGGGCAGGAGGATCCTGGCTAGTGCAACGCCAACCTAGACTACACAGTGAATTCAAAGATAGCCTGAACTCCATGGTGAGACCCTCTCTCCAAAAAAACCCAAAAAATGAAAATTTAAAAAATGAAGAGGGAGCCGGGCGTGGTGGCGCGCGCCTGTGATCCCCGCGCTCGGGAGGCTGAGGCAGGAGGATCGTTGCGAGTTCGTGACCAGCCTAGGCTACAAAGTGAGCTCAAGGCCGGCCTGAACTGCAGAGTGAGACCCTGTCTCAAAAAGCAAAAACATAAAATAAAATAAAATAAAATAAAGAGGGGACCAAAGCCTAGTAGTCTAAATCCTTCGGCTGCAGTCCCAATGGGGTGAGGCCGGGGCGCTTTCCTTAGGGTCAGAGTCCAGGGAAAAGTTAATTTTTGGTTCGCAGCCGGGGAGCGGCGAGGGGGCCGGGCCGTGGGGGCGGGGCGGGAGGGCTGGGGAGCCCGGGCCCCCCTAATCTGCTTGTGAATGGAGCTGCGCGAGGGGCCGCGTGCTTGGGATTCCTTTCTCTGGGTGGGCTCGGTCTCTCCGACTTTCAGAATGTGGGAAATGGAAGATGAAAGCGGCGGCCTCCGCCGCCTCTCGGGTTACAAGGCGTAAAGCGCTGAGCGAAGAGGCGCGGTGCGGGGGGCGCCGGGAGGGCCCGAGAAGCCCCGTTTGGGATCTGGCTGGGGGAGGGGCGGGCTGCGGCTGCGGGTCACGTTGCGCATCGCCTCAGAGCTGTGGCATTTCCGCTCCGAGGAGCAGGCTGTGAGGTTCATAGCCACAGGCGACCGAAGCACGGTGTTTGCCGGGGATGCTGGGACCCGCCAGACCAGCGCGGGGTGGGCGGAAGGTGCTGGGCCACCTCGTCGGGTTCCAGAGCCGAACCAAATCCTCGGATGGGTTTCTGTCTGACCTCCGAGGTGGGCAGAGCCTGGCCCCGGGCTCAGGCAGGGGACAGAATGGAGTGGTGGCGGGCCCACGCAAACCTGTGAGCCGAGCACTCAGGAGGCTGAGGCAGGAGGGTCCCTATGAGTTCAAGGCCACACTGCACTACTGAACTGCATGGGGAGACCCTGTCTTAACAACAAAGGGATACTGAGTGAAGTCTGCTACTAAGCACAGTGGGGCAGCGCACTATTGCAATAGACCGAGCAGAAAGCTCTCGGGTGGCGCATGAGCCCCCGCGCGCGCCAGATCGCGACAATATGCTCGCTTTCAAAACATGAGGGTACGATAAAAATGCATTCGTCATCAGCCTTTTTTCCTTCCGTTTGGGGAAGCTGTTAAGGACTCTGCAGTGAACCGGGGTCATCCTGTCCAAACACCTAGTCACAGCAGTCACCGGAGAGGCTGTTAATAGAGACGTCCGCTTGGTAGACTGTCGGAGCAAACAGACGTTCCAGCATCGAGCACGTTTGTTATTTTACAAACCATTCCCTCTTTCCCCTCTCCTTCCTCCCTTTCCAAATACTACCACTCCAAAGGATTTGAGAAAAACAAACGTAATTCTTCCTATTCTGCTGCGTCTTCCCATAGGACTGTTTTGAGACAGGGTCTCACTATGTGTAGCTGAGCCTGGCCTGGAATCTGCAGCGATCCTTCTGCCTCAGCCTCCCGAGTGTCTGGGATTATGGCTCAGAGCCGCCATGCCAGGGTGCTGTGTTTTCCTATTCTTAGCTGAAATGAGAATTAAACTTTGAATATCCAGCCGTCTGCGCGGTTCACCGTAGCCCGCCATTGACCTCAGCGGCGGACAACGTACGGAGCGAATGTTAAAATTAGAACCGCCGCTGCGTGCCGGCCCTGTTTGCCAGGGGGCACCTTCGTGTTACTTAACCGACGCTTCCACAGCGTCTGCTGCGCGCCACACCGCTGTGAGCATCTCGCCAACGCCTGGTTGTGAAGCAACTGCATTACGCAGATCTCCTCCGTATCCAGCAGTCCCAGCAGAGGTGTGAGGTCGCTCGCGGGGGCGCAGCTGTCTCCACGCCGGCCACGGCGCAGCCTCGGGCCACACAGCCGTGCACGGGGCGGCGGGGGGACACTCAGCCTTGCACACGCAACAGAAGCCCGGGAGGTCGCAGCTACCCCGCCCCCACGTACCCGCGCATGCGCAGCCGGGCCTGCCGGGCCTCGGCCCATTCATAGCCAGCGCCTGAGCGGCTTCCGTTCCCTCGCCGCATCCAGACGTGATCCCGGTACCCACCGGCTTCTGACCTTATTACTCATTCTGTTTACGGCATGGCCTCGCCCTTCACACTGCCCTGGTTTCCCAGATAGGAACCTGGCAACCCTCCTTGACTATGATTCAGTTTTCGTCCAAGCCACATTGCACCAGGCCCTCGTGGGCTTGTTTTTAATTTTATATTTCATTTCATTTATTTATTTTTGAGACAAGATCCCACTATGAAAGGCGGGCACGGAGGCAAATATCTGTCATCCCAGCACTGAGGCAAGAGGATTGTCAGGAGTTGAAGGACAGCCTGCGCTACACAGCCATACCCTGTCTCAAAACAAAAAGCAGAACAAAAAGGATCTCACCAGGTATTTCAGGCGGGCCTTGGACTTGTGACCCAAACTGGCTTCAAACTCACTTGAGATGCTCCTGCCTCAGCTTACCGGGTGCTGTGGACAAACACAGGAGGGCTCTGCTGAAGGTTTTGGAGGAGGCCAGGGTTAAAGTGACCAAGGGGGCCATTGAGGAGGGGGCGGACTAGAGGGTGAGGCTGGAGGTGGGGGCCAAGGCTGGGGCACACAGACAGACAAGGAAGGGGAGGTGGCCAGGGGGCAGGAGAGAGGCTCTGAAGGGAGGCAGAAAACGCCCCTGCTAGGCCGGGCCAGGGATATATTCAGCGGCACAGCACCTGCCTGACAAGCATGAGGTCTTGAGTTTGATTCCTGGTACCAAAAAAAGAAAGAAAACGCACATGCTGGCTCCAAGGGCTCTGGCCGCCCCAAGGCTGAGGCTGCTCCAGAGGGACAGGAGGACAATTGGGAGGAGGTGGCCAGGCCTCACCCAGGGCCTGGCAATTAGGCAGAGGCTTGACAAGTGTCCTGGAACTTGATCTCCTTCTGTCACATCTCCAGATCTTGTCATTAAAGTATTAATGCCCATGGAGGGACAAGCCGTGGGCTGAGGAAGCCCTGCACACCCTCCTCCCAGCACACGAGGGAGCCTGGTGGGGCACAGGCCAGGCCAGGGACATTAGGAGGTGCTACCGAACTGTGAGGGAAGCCAGGCATGGTGCCCTGCTCCTGCCATCCCAGCACTCTAGAGGCTGAGGCAGGAGAGTTGCTGAGTTTGAGGCCAGTCTGGTTTTGATTTTTTTTTTTTTTTTTTTTTTTGGTGGTACTGGTGAATCCAGGGCTTTTACACTGAGCTACATCACCAGCCCTTTTTTATTTAGTATGTATTTTGAGATAGAGTCTCACTAAGTTGTCTGTGCTAGTCTCAACCTTGCAATCCTCCTGCCTCAGCCTCCCCAGTGCTGTGATGACAGGCATTCACCACCACACACTGCATGTAACTTTGGGTCTTGACTTCCAGGGGCTTTGAGCAGGGCATTTCCTATGGGCTGCAGCCGATGGAGGACAGTGTCCCCGTGACCACCACTTGCGTTTCCAGTGCTGGCTGCTGTGTTGACAGTTTCTTATTCCTCTCAGCAGCTGTCAGTGACATTGCTGATCCCCGAGGAACAGGTGAGGACAGCAGGACTCTGGGTGGCTGAGCATGGCTTCCAAGCTGACATTTACCCAGCACTGACTGCCTGCCGGGCTGTCCCGGTGCCCTCCCGTGCTGTCCCGGTGCCCTCCTGTGATACCTCCTAGCTGGTATCACCCCTGTTAGGACAGGGCCCCTTGGGGTCCCAGACAGTCTAGAGAAGCAAATGGTGGTCCACGGGGATGGGCTCAGAGGTGACCACATGCAGAGGGCAGAGCTGCTGCCCTAGCAGTGCAGAGCTGCGGGTGCAGTGACAGGGGAGCCCCGGGGATGGGGACCCTGCTGAGGCTTCCCTGGTTCGGTGACCTTTGGTCTTGCAGATGGCTTGGCAGCAGCTGTGTGACACCAGGAGACCTTTTCTTCTGCACTCAGAACTCCCATTTACAAATTCTTTGGTCACAAGACAGAGCTGCAGAGGCCCAGCCACACTCGTGGTGACAGCAGGTGAGGGAGGCCTGATCCAAGCTCTCCGGAATCCCCGGGAACCCAGGCGGCCTGTTGTAGCCATGGGAGGTGAGCTTGCCTGCCCAATTTATCCCAGCGCTAAACTCTTAGCAGGCCTACAGGAAGCTGGGTGTGGTGGTGCCTGCCAGTCATCCCAGCACTGGAGAGGCGGAGGCAGGAGGATCTCCTCAAGTTCAAAGCCAGCCTGAACTACATAGCAGGACCCTAACTTGAAACAAAGAAATAAACAAATGAACAAAAATAGTACTAAAGAGCAGAGCTGGGCGTGGTGGCGACACCTGTAATCCCAGCACTTCGGAGGCTGAGGTAGGAGGATCATTGCAAGTTTGAGGCCAGTCTGGGCTGCAAAGTGAGCTCAGGTCCAGCCTGAACTGCATAACGAGACCCTGTCTCAAAAAGACCAAAAAAAAAAAAAAAATAGTACTAATGAGACTGAGGTCACTATCTTTATGCCTGTGTGGACTCAGTATCTCTGTCCCATTCTGGGACCACAGACTGTATCCTTTTTTAAAAAACTTTTTTTTTTCCTTTTTGAGACAGCGTCTCACTATGCAGTTCAAGCTGGACTTAAACTCACTTGGTAGCCTAGGCTGGTCTTGAACTCACAACGATCCTCCTGCCTCAGCCTCCCAAGTGCTGGGATTACAGGCATGCACCACCACACCTGGCATATACCCTTGAATTTAATCTCATCGAACAGTGAATACTAGGGATAGGAAAAACCCCAATCATTTGTGTCATTTGTGACAAGTGGATAAAAATTCAATGTAACCAGGCATCATTTTGTTTTTGAGTTTCCTAAAGCTGGAGGACCCACACCCAGCTGCCCTGCTGACAGTTAATGGGGTGCGGAGCAGCCCTTTGGGCGCAATCCCACGATGCACTGCGCAGCTCTGGGGCTGAAATATTTTCTGGTATCTCAAACTGAGGTCCTAGTGGCACATCCTGCTGTTGCTGGGTGAGGGGCCGACTAAGACAACTTCTGAAGACACAGGGTACCCTCTTCCCACAAGGGTATGGTCAAGGGTTAAGGGTCCAGAGGCCAAGGGACACTTGGAGGTCATGCAGGAGCCCTCTGAGATAAACCATTTTTCTTTCTCTCTCTCTCTCTCTTTTTCTTCTTGATTTTTTGAGATGTGGTCTCACTATGTAGCCCAGGCTGGCCTTAAACTCCCAGCAATCCTCCTGTCTCTGCCTCCTGAGTGTCAAATTACAAGGCTGGGCCACCACGCCCAGCTATAGGACCAGCCTTGCTTTCCCTCCCCTCCCCTTCCCTCCATGTCTTTGCTCATTCCTTACACAGATATTTCCTGAGTGAGTTAGATCTATGGGCCAAGTTAGCTCTAGGACACTGTTGGACCCTGGGAATTCCCAGAGAAATGCTCAGAAAGTTAAATACCAAGATAGAAGCCAGTCACGGTTATGCAAGCAGAGATAGGCCCCCCCAGCCACAACCTACGGAGGAGGAATCGTCCCTGTGGGCCTAAGAGGGTCTGGAGGTGGGGGTAGGGGGTCCCTTAGCCGAGTCTGAGATGGGAGAAGAGGAAAGGACGACTCCAACCCACGGCCGGCAGAGCAAGGTCTGGAGGCTCCTCTGCAGTGTACGCTCTGGGGCGGGGCTCCTCTGCGTAACAGTGACGTCCACGGCTATCAAAGCAGGCCAGTACTACCGTTGTTGTTCTTGTTATTTGGCTTTTTGAGACAGAGTCTCTACGTAGTTCAGGCTGGGGTCTTGACCTCACCGCATAGCCCTGAATTCTCAGTGATCCTCCTGCCTCAGCCCCCAGAGTGCTGGGATCACAGTTGTGCGCCACCATGCCCAGCTCGGGCAGCTGTGATGAATACCACTTTATAGGAGAGGAAATTGAGGCTTAAAGAGTTCCAAGTTAAGATTCTAGTCTAGGTTAGAAAGCACCTGTGTGGGGCTTTTGAGTCTTTTGGTTTTGTAGGTACTGGAGATTGGACTAAGGGCCTTCACTTTTTTTGAGAGAGAGAGGATCTCACTATCTCACTATGCAGTTCAGGCTGATCTTGTGCTCACTCTGTAGCCCAGGCTGCTCTTGAACTCACAACGATCCTTCTGCCTCAGCCTCCTAAGTGCTGGGATTACAGGCATGCGCCACCACACCCGGCCTTCTTAGCCCTTAAAATTTTTTTTTTTTTTAGTTTTTGAAACAGAGTCTCGCTTCTCTAAGTTACTCAGGTTTCCCTTGAACTTGGGATCCTCCACCTTCAGCCTCCTAGAGTGCTGAGATGACAGGTATGCACATCATACCTGCTTAGAGGTGGAGTTTGTCTTTAGGGTGGAGTACTGGGGAGTACATTTTCCCCTCTGTTTGTTTTTTGGTGCATGTCCAGGTCCCCCTGCCCAGGGCATACCTGGACATCAGCCCTCCAGCTTCTCTGTCCCCGTAATGTTCCAGCTTGTGATTCTGCCTGAGCCAGGTCAGGCCTGAGCTTTGCTTCTCTTCTTCTTCCAGAAGAAAAATTAAAGCCAGTGCAGATCTGAAGCTTAGGCGCCCTGTGGATGCCACTGCCGCTGCCCGAAGTACCTGAGGACCAAGTGAGGCAAGTCAGGGTTTGCAGGAAAGTGGTCTTTTGGACAAACTTGTTAGGGCCAGGAGGGCTTGGTGTGAAAACTGCCTGGGTTCGGACTTCGGAGGGTTTGCAGCCCCAGTCTAGAGAACCTGAGCTTCGTTTAACAGTGGAGCCGGCCGCTCAGAGAGGAGGAGCGAGGCTGGGGATATAGCTCAGTGGAATAAGTGCTTGCCTAGCAAGCACAGGGTCCTGAGTTCGATCCCCAGTACCACAAAAAAAAAAAAAAAAAGAGGAGGAGCGAATTCCTGTCTTGCCGGACACTGAGCTCTCTCAGCCTCATCCCAGACCCTGGGTGAGCAACCAGGATTGTTTTGTTTTGGTTTGGTTTGGTTTCCTGTGCAATGAGAGTTTTGAACAGGACACAGATACAGGCTGTATTGGGTGGAGGGTAGATTAAAGGGAAAAGGTTTGGGAGTAGAAATTCAGGCTTGTGAGTTACGGAAGTCTAGGGGTAAATCAGACCTGTTGGTGCATGCCTGTAATCCCAGCACTCTCGAGGCCGAGGCAGGAGGATTGCTGTATGAGGCCAGCCTGGGCTACACAGTGAGTTCAAGGCCAGCCTGAACTGCATAGCGAGACCCTGTTTCAAAATAACAGCAAAAAAGTAAATAAATCCCTGTACAGATCTTTCTGTATATAAACCCCACTTCGGCCAGTTTTTTTTTTTTTCCAAATCTAGTTTTGGGGTGTGAGCTAAAAGTTTACTGTGGTCCACCCTGGGATCATTATAAAATCTTCTCTTGCAAATCTTCCCTGGGCGTCTAGGAGGCTTTTTGCTGCCTGTACCTGCATGAAATCAAGCAGAGCTTGTGGACTGGAGTCAAATCTGAACAGGGCTAACCACCTCCCCGACCCCTGGCCGTGCTTGCAAAATGCTCCCGACCCGGTCTGATGGCGGAGCAGAGCACCCTAGCAGCGCCTCTGGAGCCCTCTGCGAGGGGGTGGCTTTTGTCTTTGACCTCCTGATCTTTATGAGGCCTTCCCTGATGGAAATCGGGCAGGTACATTTCTGGCATTCCTCCCCGCCTACCGGGACCTCTGGGAAAGGGCCGCGGTGGCTGAGATAACCAAGGGCAGGAGGTCAGCGCCACCTTTCACCAGGCCGATTCCAGCCTGGACAAAAGCTCCTGCCCACGCGGCTTTGCGCTCTGTCTGGCCCTGCAGGGTGGGCGGCCGCAGTATCTGGGTGGTTTGGGGCCAAAGGCTCCTGCGAAGGCCTCCCTCCAGGACACTGTGTGGCCAGCGGGAGAGAGCCCCTCCCGGGCTGCGGAAGGGACCGGCCGGCTACTGGGAGGAGCTGTCGGACAGGACTGTCTCGGCTGCCCTGCTGGGTTTATCATTCAGGGGCCCTTGGCCACCAAGGAGGAAAAGGGACAGGTATGGAAGGGACCCAGATGCCCAAGGTGCCAGGGCTGTGGAGGGAGAAGGGGAGCCCAGGCTGCTGTGCCGCCTCCTGGATGCCTAGGCCAACTTTCTTTGGCAATTGTGCTTTGCCAGAAAGGCAGTGTGGCCCAGTACTGTAACCCATAGTCTAGAGCTGCCCCCACTGTGACCCCAGCCCACCCCTCCGCCAGTCACTGGACTGCTGTCTTCGACTGCACTTACAGTGCAACACCCGTCTCCGCCATGGCTGGGTGACACCACCAGTCCCTTGGCCAAGACCTTCCTTAGGCCTGCATGGGTGGGGGGGGCTCTGACCTCAAACTTTGTAACCCACTTCCCTCAACCCTCTGTCTCTGCATTCAGACATGCTTTTAACTGGTCAGCGTGGAGAACCCCTGTAATCCCAGCACTCTGGGAGGCTGAGGCAGGAGGACTGCACACTCAAGCCCAACCTGGGCAATTTAGTGACTTAGTGAGATCCCGTCTCAAAATTAAAATTTGAAAAGGGCTTGGGATGTGGCTCAGCCTGACAGCTCTGGGTTCAATCCTCAGTACCGGAAGTAAACAAAAAACAAGACAAAACAAAGAATCTCAAAACCAACCAAACAAGCCCAAGAAACAGCAAAAGATACTATCCCCGCAGAGCACAGGAATCACCCAGAGATCTTGCAGGCCTAAGGGACTGCATTTTGTTTTGCTTTGTTTGTCTTTTGGTTTTCTGAGACAAATTCTCTCTTTGTAGCCCAGGCTGGTCCGAAACTCACAGTGATCCTCCTGCCTCAGCCTCCGAGGGTTGGGACTACAAACATGTGCCACCACCCACAACTCCCTGAGCCATCTGTAACTTCCTCCTGATTGGCCCAGGCACTAATAATCACTGTGTGTCCTCCACAGTTTGAGATCAGTGAGTCGTAGTCATAGCCACAGCACGGCCTATTGCCTGTCTGGACACCATGTTGCCCAGGCTGTGTCCAACTCAAGGGCTCAAGAGATGCTCCCACTCCAGCCTTCTGAATACCTGGCATTTCAGGTGTGTGCCACCACCTCACATGTGTGTGCATGTGTGTGTGTATGTGTGTGGTAATGGAATGGACCCTGTGTCCCTGCACATGCAATTCAAACTCTCCACTTCTGAGCCACCTCCCCAGCCCAGTTTTAGAATTTTATGTTGAGGCAGAGTCTCAAGAACTTGCCCAGGTTGGCCTTAAACTTTCCCTTTTCCTGCTTTAGCCTCCCAAGTAGCTGGGATGATAGGTTTGTACAGCGGTGCCTGGCTCCTCCGTTTGATTTAAAGAACAAGGACACCAGGCTTCCGAAGGGTCAAACACCCTGCCCGAGCCACACAGCTAGAATGGGGCTGGTAGAACTCTGGTAGAGCTCAAGAGGAGGGGATCTCTGACAAGCCAGCCAGTCTCCCGCACCTCCAATGGGGTAAGGAAGCTGAGGAAGACGTGCCCCCCACCAATTCTTCTGGTCAGGACGCTGTGTCCCTTAGTGACAGCACCACAGAGACTCATCCTCCAATCCTTTCTTCCCTTCTCTCACTTCCCTGCCCCTTCTGCGCACTCTCTGAGGTTATGTCCCCCCAAACCACCCCAAACACACCTTTTATGAAGGCTCTGCTGCTAGGGGACCTGGGCTATGCCAGGTAGTCTGGGTAGGGTGGTGCACACCTGTGATCCCAGCACTGAGGAGGCTAAGGCAGGAAGATCGCTGCAAATTGGAGGCAAGCCTCTGCTCCATAGTGAGTTCAACGCCAGCCTGAATTCCGTAGTGAGACCCTGTCTCAAAACAACTAAAACACCAGGGCTGCAGGTGTAGCTCAGTGGCAATAAGCACCTGCCTGGCAAGTGTAAGGTCCTGAGTTTGATCCCTGGTACCGCAAAAAACAAAACACCAAAAATAAGTATAACCCTTATTTCACGTAAGTTTCCTATGAAGGGGCTGGGGAAAGGCCATGGTAGCAGGAGGGCAAGTTGGGTCCAGAGAAATATTTTTGTTTAAGACTGACAAGGGCCCAGACATAGCTCGGCAGCACGGCACCTGTCTAGGGAGCACAAGGTCCTAAGTTCAATTCCTGATACAAAACAAACAAACAAAAAGCGGGTGAAATGAGAGGGTGTTTATGCACAGACGGGGATGAGTCAGCAGAAGGGGAGACTGACAACTAGGGGCTGGAGGGGGGTAGTCAGGAGGGGGTGCAGGCCTCAGATAGGTAGCGGGAGGCTGTTTATCCCCGGCCTGCAGGAGGGACGGCAAAGCAGGGCTGGGTCAGAAACTCCAGCTCAGCCTGGGCAACCAGGAGACTTAGTGAGACCCTGACTCAAAATAAAAAATTAAAGGCTGCAGGATCAGCACCCGAAACAAACAAAGCGAAGGCTGCTGGCAGTGAGCCCCACAAAGGGCAGCAGCCCCAGGCCCAGGACGGACGAGCCCGCTCCTTCTGAAGGTGAGTTGATGAGTGAGGCAGCTCCCTGGCATCTCCAGCAGCAACCCGACCTCCGTGAGCAACGCCGCAAGCTGGGAAATGGGCCGAGAAGATGCTGCCAAAATGCAGGATAATTTTTCTTTTTTAAAAAGAAATGAGGAGGGGCAGGGAGATAGTTCGGTGGCTCAGCACCTGCCTGGCAAGCCCAAGGTCTTGAATTCGAGTCGCAGGGCCAGGGAGACCCTGTCTCAAAAAGACAACAATAAATAAACAAAAATAAACCATCCCCTAAAAGAGAATCACTTAAATTTGGGGCAAGCAGGGGATAGACATGGCTCCTTTTGAAATAAGATGCCTGGTTTCAAGCCTCCCCAAGCCTAGTTTGTTCTTTTGTTCCTTCACTACTCAGGTCAGGCTGGCCTTGAGCTCACTTTGTAGCCCAGGCTGCTCTCAAACTCACAACAATCCTCCTGCCTCAGCCTCCTGAGTGCTGGGATTATAGACGTACACCACCAGGCCTGGCTAGTTTGTTCGTTTATTTATTTTTTTTCTTTTGAGAGAGGGTCTCCCTGTGGAGACCCTTGAAATCACTATGCAGCCCAGGCTCTGCTCCTGAGTGCTGGGATTCATGTGGGTGATACCACACCCACTTGGGGTTCATAGTCCTGCAGAATAAACTGTCCATGTGTGGGGTGGTGATTTGAAGCCCGCTCAGTCTCCTGACGACCCTTTCTGCTGACCTGTTACCTCCACCCTGGGCCCAGGTCATGAGGAGTTGGGAGTCCTCGATGTCACACACCCCTTCAGGTCTGTATTGCTCCCACGTGAGCTTGTGGTGTGACCTGCTTATTTATTTCTAGGGCAGCCGCTTGCTCTGTGCTGTCAGTAGCCAGATGCGTGTTTGTTGGGACACAAAGCAGAGAAGGCACCCTGTGGAAGCGGGGTGGCAGGGGGTGAAGTTTGGTAGTGGACACATCAGTGACATCCCTTTCTCCTCTGCACCTGCGGATATAGCTCAGTGGCAATATCTGGGTGGGCAGCTGGGAGCTGGGCTCAGGCGACCGCACCAGGCCAGCACCCGAGTCTTGGGAGGAGTCCCTGGCCTCTTCACCTCGGTCCCCTCTGTGGCTGTTTCCAAGTATCTGCTGCGCTGATTTCTCAGAAGCCCCGGTGGCCCCTGTGGCGGGTGGGGCAGGTGTGATTATCACGGGTTTGCAGCTGGGGCTCCCTCCTGGGGTGTAGTGCTCAAGGCATGTGGCTAATGAGCAGGTGCGAGGTGCCCCGGTCTCCTGACACATGCATGCCCAGGTGTCCGGGCGCCAGCTGCCTCCGGGCCCTGGGCTCCCGCGGGAGAGGCGCCGGCCGAGGGGCCTTCTCCCCCAGGTGACTTGGGTTTTGGTCCCAGCGACAGGGTCCTGGGCAGGGCACCCAACAGTTGCTGTCTCCTCCTGTGTAAAGTGAGCAAAATAACAGCACCTCCCAGGAATCGGGAGCAGGAGGTGTGACAGGAAACGTGGTGGACGTGAAAGAGCTGCATTGCTGTGAACCCCCAAAGCCCTCTCCCTCCTTTCAACCTGCTCATCCCGGTGTCCTTACCGTGTCCTGCAGCAGCTCTGGAGCCCTCTTTCCTGAGAGTCTCACTGTGCGGTCCTGGCTTCTCCATGTCCTGACCCAGCTCAAAGCATTTCCCCTTTCCAGTCATTTTGACTTGGGGGAAGAGGCAGAATCTGCAGAATGGCAGAGCTGGTGGGCCAGGTGAACAAGGACCCAGAGTCATGGTTTGTTCTGTTTTGTTGTTTGTCTTTTTGAGATAGGGTTTCAGTATGTAGCTCAGGCCCACCTTGAACTCTTTGTAGCCCAGGCTGGCCTCAGTCTTGCAGCTATCCTTCTGCCTCAGCCTCCTGAGTGCTGGAATTACAGGTGCGCAATACCACACCTGCCCTTCTGTTTTTGTTACTGTTTGTTTGTTTTTGACACAGCATCATGTTTCCATGAGCCACCTTTACTTCGGGTTGGATGGCCCTGGGCTGTAGCATTCATTGTGTTTTCGATCACATCTCATAAAGACACTTACGAAAGGACTTCCAGAACTGCTGCAGAAAGTGGCAAGAACAAGGGATGAGATGGTGCACACCTGTAACCCCAGTACCTGGGAGGCTGAGGCGGGAGGATCACTGAGAATTCAAGGGCAGTCCAGGCTACATAGTGAGACTCTGTCTCAAAATATAAAAACAAAACAAAACAAAAAATAGAGAAGGCAAAACAACAGCTGGCAGAACGCAAGGCATCTGTAATTGTGATTTCTTCCCCACTCCAGTCTGTGCTTCCCTAAGCCCCCAAAAGAAATCATGATGGCAGAGCATCGTGGCGCATGCCTGTAATCCCAGCACTCGGGAGGCTGAGGCAGGAGGATAGCTGTGAGTTCGAGGCCAGCCTGGGCTACAAAGTGAGCTCAAGACCAGCCTGAACTGCATAGCAAGACATTGTCTCAAAAAGACAAAAAGAAAAGGAAAGAAGGAAGGAAGGAAGGAAGGAAGGAAGGAAGGAAGGAAGGAAGGAAGGAAGGAAGGAAGGAAGGAAGGAAAAGAAAAGAAAAAAGAAAAGAAAGAAAGAAAGAAAGAAAGAAAGAAAGAAAGAAAGAAAGAAAGAAAGAGAAAGAAAGAAAGAAAAGAAATCATGACGAACCGCAGAGAAGGCTCTTGCTGTCCATGGACTCTGGTGCTTCGCTGTCTGGCTGAGTTGTGGTTTCCAGCATTCAGCTTTTTCCTTTGGAGAGTGCGCCCTACGACAGCGCCCCACAACACCCCAGGACCCTGGAAGACACTGGACGCCATGAATGTACAGCGCAGGGATTCCTTCTCTTTCCAGCAAGCACAGCTACAGGAAGCGAAGGGAGGCAAACACTGACCAGGCTCAGGGAAAGTGGGGTTGTGCCACATTGCCAGTGAGACTGGAGACAGGGACACTAGTGTGGAGATTCCTCACCAAACTGAAAGTGGAAATCCCACTGGACCCAGTACATACTCCCCTTCTGGGTGTCCTTCTGAAAGAGTTAAAGATATTGGTTCCAGAGATCCACGCACACCCATGTTTACAGCAATGCAATTCACAATTGCTAGATCTTGGAAGCAGCCTGCATGTCCATCAGCAGATGACTGGGTATAGAAAATGTGGCATTAACACACTGTGGAGAAGGGCTGGGGATATAGTTCAGTGGCACAAGTGCCTACCTGGCAAACACAAGGTTCTGAGTTTAATCCCCAGTACCACCACCAAAAAAAAAAAACAAACAAAACACTGTAGAGTACTACTCTGCCATAAAGAAGGATGAACTTGCGGCATTTATAGGAAAATGGATGCACTTTGAGGCCACAGAGTGAAGTAAAATAAACCGGATGCACAGTTTTAAAAATTACTTGGTCTCTCTTAGATGGGAACCGCAGAGCACAAGGAAATTGAACTGTGGAAGAAGAGCTAGTCGGAAGTAGGGAAATAGATCTTCCATAAATGGGAAGGAGCCCAAGAGATGGGCAGGAAGGGAAGCAGGGAGCAGGAAGGGAAAGAACAAAAAGACAGACGCCTTCCGCTCCCAGTGAGCGCCATTGTTCTGTATTACAAACGCTTCTAATAAAAATAGAGATACTTCAAAGCAAAGGTAAACAGAACCGGCAATTTTCCTCTTACACAGAGGAGAGGGAAGGAGGGGAGGCAACTGGACAGCTGCAGACTCCCGTGTCCCGAGCCAGGTCCTTCCCATAGACGGAGCAGTGCTACAGGGCCTCCTGCTTAATTCCTTGGGCTTCTTTTTTCTGCCTGTGGAGTCAGGGCTGTGGGCCCAGGGAGGTAACCTTGGCAAACTCGGGGTCCCCTGTGGGACTGAAACAGTGGCCAGCGAGGCAGCTGGCAGCCCAGGAACCGCCCCCTCTCAGCGCACCCCCATCAAGCACTAAACCTTGGGAAGCCAGGTGAGGTGGTGCACACCTGTGATCCCAGCATTCTGGGAGGAGGCTGAGGCAGGACTGTCGCAATTCAAGGCCAGGCTGGGCAATTTAGTGAGTTCTCAAGACCCTGCCTAAAAAAAAAAGGAAAAGGACTGGGACGTGGCTCAGTGTGAAGGCCTGGGGTTCAATCCTCCCAGGTACTGAAAAAAAACAAACCGAAAGACGTAAGTCTTGGGCTGCAGGCTGAGCAGGACCACCCAGCACGTGCTCAGCCTGCCTGTCAGGCCTGGGTTCAAACCCCAGCTCGGAAAGGAGCCGGAGGCCTGCAACTCAGAAAGCAGCTCCGAGGAAGGAGCAAAGTCCAGCCCAAGAGCAGCTTAGCATTGACTCCCAGGCAGGGAGGGTGGGCTCGGGGGCCAAAGGCTGTGGCTGTACCCAGAGTCCAGGGATCACGCTGCCTCCTGTTATCAGGACAGGCGGGGTACACCTCCACTTCCTCCTTTATAACAGGAAACCCAGATTAGATAACGGGCCCTGCCTTCCTGATAACCCCAGAGGGATTTGCTTGAGGACAACAGTGACACATGGGTCATTTTTGTTTTGTTTTATTTTGTCTCATTTTTTGAGACAGGGACTCTTTAAATGCAGTTCAAACTGGCCTTGAATTCCCAGCCATCCTCCTGCCTCAGCCTGCTGAGTGCTGGGATTACAGATGTGTGCCACCACACCTGGCTCTTACTAGTCCTTTTTTTGATTAAATTCACATATACTAGGGGTTTTTTTGATGAAATTTACATACAAATATTAACTGAGCCAGGTGTGGTGTCTCACATCTGTAATCCTAGTACTCAGGAGGGTGAGGCAGGAGGATCAATGAAAGTTCCAGGCCAGCCTGGGTTACAAAGTGAGTTAGTGAGCTGAAGGCCAGCCTGAACTGTAAGTTCTTTTTTTTTTTGTGGTACTGGAGATCGAACTCAGGACCCTGCGCTTGCTAGGTAAGCGCTTATTCCACTGAGCTATATCCCCAGCCCTGAACTGTAAGTTCTTCAAGCAAGACCCTGTGTCAAAAAGACCAAAAAAAACAAGAAGAAAGAAAGAAAGAAAGAAAGAAAGAAAGAAAGAAAGAAAGAGAAAAAAAAAGACTCGGTCATGTTAATAAATGAGTCCACCAATAACTCCATCTCAGTATAGAAAATTTATGTCCCTGGAAATTTCCTTCTGTTCAACATGTGCAAATTGATAATTGAGTTTATGAAAAATTAAACATGTCTAAGGATGGGTTTGGCATACCAAAGGTTAGCAAATTCTGGCTTTGGGGCTGGCTAAATTAGTGCTGGAAATGGAACCCAGAGCATTGAGCGTGGTAACCAAGTGCTGTACGTGTGGGTTATGGCCCCAGCCCAAACACATGTTGTTTTGTTTTTGTTTTTTTGAGACAGGGTCTCACTATGTAATTCAGATTCACTTGGTAGCCCAGGCTGGCCTGGAACTCGCAGTAATCCTCCTGCCTCAGCCTCCCAAGTGCTGGGATTATGGGTGTGTGTGTACCACCACGCCCGGCTGGAGCTGCCTTTTTAAGTTGTTATTTTCCTGTCTCTCTGTCCTCCTATCATGTGAGTCCCTGGAGCTTCGTCCCAGAGGTCCTGGCTTCTCCTGCATGTGCTTCTATTATGGGCTCCTAACTGCCCTGCTGTGCACTCTGACAGGCATCCCTGTGTTTTTCCTACACACTTTTTCTTCTCTAGGTTTTCCCTTTTCTTTCACCTCTCTCCTATTGCTTTCTCTACCTGTTGCTGTTTTCCCTCCTTGGAATGTTCTGACTTTTCTGTGTTTATCCAGCCTCTCTGACCTCACTGTCCTTTGTCTGTTTATGCCGTGGACATGGGGCCCTGAGTCATAGCCCTGAGGTCCAGCTTGGAACCAGGCCCTGCGTCAGTAGCAAGTGATTGGATAGATGGATGGGTGAATGGGTGAGTGGATGGGTGGATGGATGGATGGATGAGTGGGTGGGTGGGTGGGTGCGTGAGTGGATGGGTGGATGGATGGGTGGATGGGTGAGTGGATGGGTGGATGAGTGGATGAGTGCATGGGTGGATGGGTGGAAAGACGGGTGGATGGGTGCATGGGTAGATGGGTGGAAAGACGGGTGGATGGGTGCATGGGTGGATGGGCGGAAGGACCACAGGCTCTGAAACCACCCCCAGTCTGGAGCAGTAACATAGTCCCCAAAGGAACTTGTCAGCTGTGGTGTGCATGGACCACATCTTTCTTTTTCACGGCATCAAGCAAGACGCCATTCATCTGCCCTCATGGAAGCCCCAGCATTGGAAAGGAAGGAGGCTGATTTCCTGGCAAATGTGACCCAAAGGACCATTCTCCCCCACCTCCCACCATTAAACACACACACACGCACGCACGCATGCACGCACGCACACACGCACACACACACAAACACAAGGCAGGGCTATCAGGGCCACTTCCTGTTTTCCGCTCTTGAAAGCATTCTGGTTGGATGAAGCTGTGGGATCAGAGGGGCTGCCTCCCTCGGGAGCCTGGGGACCAGCTGGATGGCTTTAACACTCTGCTGTCCTCTGTGTACGAGGGGCACAGACAGTATGGGTCTCTTAACTCCCAGGTGAATTTTAGCTTCTCGGGGGCCATTCCTGATCCTCCTTCAGACACTTCCATTTCCTGCCAAATGCCAGGCACAGGTGACACAGATCTGGGGACACGGAGATAAACAAGACGCAGTCCCCAGGGGTTAACAGGGGCCGGTTCTCCCACCCAGGCGCTTGCCACACACTTCTCCTGCCCGTGGCACGACCTGTCCCCACCCTAGAGACCATGATGCTGACAGAGGGAAACAGACCTACAGGCGTCTGTGGCTCTGGGTGCTGGGATCTGGCAAGGGGACCACGTTTCCGCCCCAACCACCTTGCTGTCTGCAGTTCATGAGCTGGCGATGGGCCGGGCGGGCGGCCGGGCGGCCCTGGAGAACAGGTCACCAGCTGCCAGCACCCGTGCACTGCAGCAGAGGAGTCCACTGCTGGGCCACGTGTGGCTCCGCATGAGAACTAGGAGAGAGTCAGCCTTGCCCCCCCACCATTTCCGGCACAGATCTGAGACCCCGCGTTTGTTCTGTTTGGCATTTTCCCCAGTCTCAAAAGGAACCACAGGGCATGCTGATGGGGACGGATGGGAACCAAGCAGATGCGGCCGGGGCAGCAGCAGAGCCTCTGTTTACTCTGAGCAAGGCCCTGGGGTCAGTCTGCAGTGCGGAAAATACAAATTATAACAAAAACCCATGGAGAGAGATTACTGAGGACTTATCTTTGGCCTTTGCCTACATCAGCTCCTTACCACAGAAAATATGATTTTCTCCATGGGCTTTTATCTCTTTTTATTGTTTTTTTTGAGGGCCTCCTTATGTCATGCAGGGTGGCCTTGAACACAGTGATCCCCCTGCCTCAGCCTCCTGGATGCTGGGTTTGCCGCCTGTGCCTCATTGCCTGGCTGATTTTCTGGGGTTGTTTTTTTGTTTTGTTTTGTTTTTTCTGCATAGGAATCCAGGCTCAGAGTAGTCTGTTAACACAGGGCAAGTCACACAGCTCAGACAGAGCCAGGATTTGGTCTCAGGTTCGGGCGCCTTGACCACGTGTACATTCATCCTGGGGCCTCCGGGATGCTACTCTTGGCCAAGGGAGGAACCCAGTTTCTGCCAAGGTCCTTGGACCCTCACTGGGAGGCATGGATGGCAAGGACCCTTGGGATCCAGTTGTCTGGGACTGAAAGTTTCCCCAAGTCTTTTTGCCTCTGCAATTCTACCTCTTTAAGACCCAAGGAGCCTGGGCCAGGTTGCTGTGGCCCTTGGAGATTTCAGGGCTGGAGAAGCTGAGGAGAGGAGCAAAGAGAGACCTCAGCATTTTTGACGCGCCTGGGTGGCTCCGGCCTCTCCCCGCCCTGTCCCTCTCATTTATTTATGACTCTGCTCTTCCCCAGCCTGGCCCGCTGCTGTGTCAATACTGATAAAAACAAATCATCCCAGAAACAGGTGCAGCCGGGAGCTGCCCCCTGGACAGCTGCCAGGGAAACGTGATCGCCCGGCGGCCGAGTGACCCGGCCCTGCCCAGCCCCCTCTTGGGTTCCAGCTCAGGCCCTGCGTCAGGGGCAGCTGGTGTCGTGCGTCCATGCATCCCAGCGCTGGCATCTCGGCTGGCATCAGGGACTCTGGCTGGTGCATGCGGAAGGGGTGGGGCAGGGAGGGCGTGTGCTGGAGAGACCGGCCCGGCAGCCGGCTATTTGTTTTCTCTTTTGGTTTCTTTCAACAAATTCAGTTAATACTATGTCACCAAGTGCCCTTCCCCGAAATGAAAAAGGTTTTTAAAATTTCCTGAAGTTGGGCATGGTGGTGCACACCCGAAATCCCAGCACCTGGGAAGCTGAGGCAGGAGGATCACCAGGGGTTGAAGAGCAGTCTGAACAACATAGCAAGACCTTGTCTCCAAAAAGTAGAGAAAGATTTCCTGAAATATTTCCTTTATTTCCTGCAACTATCAGGGACTGGTATATTTAGGTCAGAAATCATTTTCCCAGGCCTTACCCATTTCCAAAGACGTGCACTTGTACAACAATGTACACAAGCCATTTTCTGAGTACCTGCGAGGGCTTGGCTGTGGGTTTCTGGTTTGTGTTTTGACCTAAATGAACATTTTCAGAGTGGGCCTCTTAGTTACCTGGACACATTTTGATGCTACCAAGCCTCATGGCTTTGAATCTGGCTGCAAAAGAGTGGCTCCCTCCGCCCCTCCTTCATCCAGGGTTTTGTCCCAGGCATCTTCCTGTCCCCAGGGCTCCAACCTCCCCGGAAACTCCCAGCTCTGCAGCTTGCAGGCTCAGCTCCCGGGAACGGGGACGCAGGGACTTGTACAGGGAGGAGGGCACTATGCAAATGTTGTGGAGCCCTGGGGGCCCCCCTTCCCCAGGGGCCCTCTGATCGCCAAAACAGACGGTTCCCAGAGCAGTCGCCTAGAAACGGGTGCTGTCACGGCCTGAGGTGGTGGAGCCAGCACTCTGCCAGGAGGCCCGGCGGGAGGGCGGGCTGTTCAGACCTCTGCCGCCTGTCCCCTCACCCAGTGGCCACCTCGCAGAGGGCGTGGCGGCCCCACCCGGGAGGCTGGGACACTAATTGGATTGGAGCCCTCAGCGCTGTTCCCAGGAGAGGCCGGGAGGGAGAACGGGTGTTTGGTGTCTTGGTTATGTTCCGCCTTGCTGCTGCCGCCACTGGCCGCTGCCGGCTCTTGCTCACCCACCCAATGAGGGACACAATGACAGCCCCTTGCGGAGGAGGCTCCCGGGACTCTGGTGCCTGGCACTGGATCCTGCTGGGAAGGGTTCAGGATTCTGCAGATCCCACCTGCTTCCCAGGGGCTGGGGAGCATCGCAGCAGGCCACCCTCAGCTCAGCTCAGGGTCACTAAGCCCCAGTCACCAGCTCAGCCCAGTGGACCTGACCTTCCTGAAGCAGAGCAAGCACTTCCTGTTCTCCATTTGGGACCAAGAACACTGCTCCAACACTGAAGTATCTCCCATCATCCCACCCCTGAGGAGGCTGAGGCAGGAGGACTGCTGTGAGTTCAAGGCCAGGCTGGGCTCCATAGTGAAACCCTGTCTCAAACAACCAAACCAAGCCAACAGACAATCATTTACGTTTTTCTACATTGCCTCTTACCAGCCTGTTGCAAATTAATCTACGGTATAGTTTCTCTCTTCCTTCCTCCCTCCCTCCTTCTCTCTTTCTCTCTCTGTCTTTTTTTTTTTGTGATAGGCTCTCACTATGTAGCCCAGGCTGGCCTCGCCCTGGAACTCAATCCTCCTGCCTCAGCCTCCAAGTGCTGGGACAAATGGTGTGCGTCATCACCACCACGCCTGGCTTAGCCAGTATTTGTTTTTGTTTTAGAGACAGGGTCTCCTTGTGAAGTTCAGGCTGGCCTTGAGTTCACTTTGTAGCCCAGGCTGGCCTCGCCTGCCTCAGCCTTACCAGTGCTGGGATTACAGGCATGTGCCACCACGCCCAGCTTCAGCCCGTATTTGTAAGGCAGGGGGGAAAATGTCACTGCGGGAGGGATGTTCATCATGCCTTGTGATCACCTGCGTCTTTTGATCAACTTTCTTGTTTGTGGGTCTTTTCCACATTAAAAAATCCCACTTCTCCAAAGCAAAGGGCAGACACGGACTTCCCCACATGCTTGTGACCAAGCTGTGGGCACAGGGCTGAGGCGCCACGTCAGAGGCACCTCCGGGAAACATGATTTGGAAGAGCAACTGAGGGCACAGGCTCACGGGGGACAGAGGCCAAAGGCAGCCTCTGGCCTTTAGAATAACAGGAGGGGGCGGTAGGGTCCTGTAGCCTCTGTCAGTGAGGGGTCCTGGGAGACCAGATGCAGTTTTTGTTGTTTTGCTGGTAGTTTTTTTGAGTCAGGGTCTCCATATATATTCCAGGCTGGCCTCACACTCACTCACTATGTAGCACAGGCTGGTCTTAAACTCCTGGTGATCCTCCTGCCTCAGCCTCCTGAGTGGTGGGATGACAGGCACACACCAGTTATATTTTATTTTCAGTTTATCTTTCCATCTATCTATCTTTTGTCATATTATTTTTTTGTTTTTTTTGAGATATGATCTCACTAGCTGGGTGTGGTGGCTCATGCCTATAATCCCAGCACTCGGGAGGCTGAGGCAGGGGGATAGTTGCAAGTTCGAGACCAGCCTGAGCTACAAAGTGAGCTCAAGGCCAGCCTGAACTACAATAGCAAGACCCTGTCTCAAAAAGACCAAAAAAAAATAAAAAAAGATATGATCTCACTATGGAGTTTAGGCTGGTCTTGAACTCCCTATGTACCCCAGGTGATTCTCCTGCCTCAGCCTCATGAGTGGTAGGATTGCAGGTGTACAACGTCATGATCAGCACTTATTTATCTGTCTATTTATTTATTTCAGGTATAGGATTGAACCTAGGGCCTTTGCAATGAACTATATCCCTATCATAGTTTTGTTTTGTTTTGAGACAGGGTCTCGCTAAGTTGCCCAGGTTGGGTAAAATTTCTGAAAATGAAACATTTGACAGTAACTTTGACCTGAACTGACACCCGGCTTCTTACAGTCTCGACTCCCACCCAGCCTGACTGTCCACCACAGCATTGCAGAAATGTATCTCTATGGTTGGGCATAGTGGCAGTGGTAGTTGGGAAGCTGAGGCAGGAAGATCACCAGGAGCTTGAGGCCAGCCTGCCTACATCATGAGATCCTGTGTCAAAAAAAAGAAACAAAGAAAAGAAGAAATTCATCCCCATGTTTGATGATAGCTCCATCCCAGACCTTGCATGGTACATTACAGAAAATGGGGCTGGGCTGGACTCTGAAATCCAGAAGTCTTGGAGTTATGAGGCATAGAGCAGATCACAAAAGCATCAAAAAAGACGTGGGCCTGTGCTCTCTCCTCTTTCTTGTCTTTCATTTTTGAGACAGCCTCACAGTGTAGCCCAGGCTGGCCTTGAATTTACAGAGATCTTCCTGCCTCAGCCTCCTGAGAATTGGGATTAGAGGTACACCACTCCGCCAGGCTTCTATTTTCCTTCTGGAACAGTCTCCCCACTGCTGTTCCCCTCTGACCCCAGGTGTTCAATTCCCCCCCATCGTCTGGAATCAGTCGTTCCCATAAATACGTACATACAAACAAACAAACACATGCAAGACCCCGCCCCTCCCCATCCCCAGTCCCCGACCCTCGGGGACTCCCACACAGGTGTCCTGGATGTCCCCTCCTCTAGCCACACAGGGCCAGACGGCCTCAGCGGGTCATCCTGGCCCATGGGAGCTGAGCTCTCTCAGTAGCTGTGTCTCTGTGCCCTCCAAATGTCATGTGTCTTTGGGACAAGCCTGTCTGGGCCGGACTGTGCATCCTTCCCACTGTTTTTCGTCTCTGAATTTTCCCAGTTCTCAGAATCCCATGCATCCATCCTGGTCTCTTGCAGAACACACAGATCCCCAGGCTGTTGGACACTGTGTCCCTGCAGCCTTGGCCCCAGGTGCCATAGGACCCAGGGCGCATCGGGGCTCCTTGAGACTGCAGCCCTTGTGTCCGGGTCCTGGAGAGGTCAGAGGTTTTTTGGTAGGGCCCAGTGAAGAAGAGCTGAACTCCTGAGGGCAGGGCTTCAACCCCAGGAAGCCTCACCAGTGCCTGCATGGCGTCATCGCGCCTGTGTGCTGCTACCATGGTAAGGGCAGGGACAATGTCTTCCTACCCGGCCACCTCCAGTGCTGAACACAGGGCAGCGTGTGAGAAGGCCCCTGAAGCCGGGCATGGTGGTGCACACCTGTAATCCCTAGGGAGGCTGAGGCAGGAGGACAGTTGCAAGTTTGAGACCAGCCTGGGCTACAAAGTGAGCTCAAGGCCAGCCTGAACTGCGTAGTGAGACCCTGTCTCAAAAAGACAAAAAAAAAAAAAAAAAAAAAAAAAAAAAAAAAAAAAGAGAAGTCCCCTGAAAAACACTGCAGCTGCAGTGGAATAAGCTCCTGCCTGGCAATCGCAAGGTCCTAAGTTCGATCCCCAGTACTGCAAAACAAACAAACAAATGACAAAAAAACACTGCAGCTGGGTGTGGTGGCACATACCTGTTGTCCCAACACCAGAGAGGCTGAGGCAGGAGGATCGCCAGGAGCTCTGTCTCACAAAACAAAACACCCCCTCCCCAAAACACTGTGAAGTGACCTGTGCAAGGGACTCAGCAAACAGAAGCCACTTGATAAACAGCAGCATGTGCCCTGCAGTGTAGACAGCCAGGGAGCGGCTCAGAGTTCCAGCCCTAGTGCTGAGGGGCCCCTAGGCCATCTGTTGCCGCAGGCCATAATAATCATGGTTGAGCCCTGAGGCTTTTAGGGGAACCGAAGGAGTTGCCTGGGTCTGTGCACCTGGATTGAACCCAGCTGAGCTCTCTGCTGCTGCGGGTGCAGCAGGGTAGACAGGCAGAAAGGGGGGGCCATGACCCTGGCCTTCGGGTTTAAGAACTGGCAGGAATTGGGGATGCTCCACCTACCTCTGGGTCAGCAATAAGGTGCTTTTGGACCTGGACTATTATTCCTACCTTTTTTTTTTTTTTGTCTTTTTAAAACAGGGTCTCACTATGCAGTTCAGGCTGGTCTTGAGCTCACTTGGTAGCCCATGCTGGTCTCAAACTTGCAGCAGTCCTCCTGCCTCAGCCTCCCGAGTGCTGGGATTATAGGTGTGTGCCACAACACCTGGCTTTGAATTATTACCATTTTGTTTGTTTTTTTTGAGCCAGGGTCTTGCCATGTAGTTCAGGCTGGTCTTGCTCTCTTGGCCATCCTCCTGTTTCGGCCTCCGGAGTGCTGGGATTCTAGGCGTGCGCCACCATGTCTCCCAGCCCTGGGGTGATGAAAGGAACATGTCAAGGTGCTCTTGCTCCTCTCCATTAAGTGCAAGACTTTCCCCCATGGCCCCAGCACTGTTTACCTTCTATCCCCTTCTGCCACCTCCTGCCCTTGACTTGGTCACTTGACCTTGGACTGTAACCTCCCACTCACTCTGGGCTTTGCTTTCCTGACTTATTAAAAAAAAATGCTGGGCATGGTGCCTCATGCCTGTAATGCCAGCACTCGGGAGGCTGAGACAGGAGGATGGTTGCGAGTTTGAAGACATCTGGGCTACAAAGTGCACTCAAGGCCAACCTGAACTGCATAGCAAGACCCTGCCTCAAAAAGACAAAAAAAAAAAAAAAAAAGCTGACGTGGTGAACATCTCTAATCCCAGCACTCACTTGGGAGACTGAGGCAGGAGAATCATGGTAAGTTAAACTACCTAGCGAGATCCTGTCTCAAAACCAAAAACTGTTCTTTCCCTGAAAGAAAGAAAGAAAGAAAGAAAGAAAGAAAGAAAGCAAGCAGGCAGGCAGAAAAGGAGGAAGGAGGGGAGGGAGGGAGGGAGGGAGGGAGGGAGGAAGGAAGGAAGGAAGGAAGGAAGGAAGGAAGGAAGGAAGGAAGGAAGGAAGGAAGGAAAGGAGAAAAAGGGGCTGGACCGGGCCCACTGCGGGTGCAGCACTCCAGGGCCGGCCTGTGAATTCACATTAAAACGTACATGACTGGGAGGGACCCAGCGCCGTACCTCTCCCGTGGGTGGGAGCCGCAGAAGCGTCCTGTCTCATCTCAGAGGAATGACTGTGCACAGCTGCAATTCTGATTCCAGGCAGGGTCACAGGTGGGTGGGGCAGAAGGGGAGGGGCGTTACTCTGGCACAGGCCCACGGGTTACCTTGGGCGGGGCCTGCTGGTTTCCATCTAGAACTCAGGGTTTGTCTGACAGAAAGACCCCCAAGTGTGTGGCCGGGGAACCCCCACCGTCCCCTATAGAGGGTGTGGGCTGTCTTCTCATATTAGTTAAAGAGGTTTCCTTAAGCCCAGCTTGGTGGCTCATGCCTATAATCCCAGCACTTGGGAGGCTGAGGCAGGAGGATTGCTGCAAGTTCGAAGCCAGCTTGGGTTACAAAGTGAGTTCAAGGCCAGGCTGAACTGCATAGTGAGACCTTGTCCGAAAAAGAAAGAAAAAAAGGAGGTTTCCTTTGGCTTCTGAATTTTCAGAGCAGGCAGGAGACAGCCTCCCCAGCCCATCAGACACAACAGGTGTTCCTGCTGTGATCACACTGTGCTCTGCACCTGTCCTTGGGGCCCCAGAGGGTTTTGTCCCTGGTGGGTTGGAGACCAGGAGCCTGACTCCTCCCCAGGGCCTCTCAGGACGATATGGAGCTGCTGAGCTTCCTGAGAGTGGCCTGGCTGGAGCTGGAACCCAACCTGGCTGCTGAGCCCCAAGCTGGGCTGCTCCTCCAGCACCCGGGCACCCCGCTAGACGCTGCAGCTGGAAAGGAGGAAGGCAGGTGGGCGGTGGGCACAGGGACCACAAAGGCAAGGATCACAGCTGCATGCTGGTCCTTCAGGCGCTGACAGCTCCTTTCCAAAGGTTTTCTTTTCATTCTTACAATTGCATTTTACACAGTCAAAATGCAAACAGTAAAGGATCTAATAGAGTCAACCAGGTGGGGTGGCACGCACCTGTCATCCCCGCACTGGGAGGCTGAGGCAGGAGGACTGCATGAGTTTGAGACCAGCCTGGGCTACATGACCAGACCCTGTGTCAAAAAAAAAAAAAAAAAAAAAAAAATTTTTTTTTTTAAAGCTGTACTCTGTTTCCCACACCTACCTCCTGGCCACTTCCCCTCTCAGAGGGAACCTGAGTTAGTTTCCCATGTGACCCGGCAATGGAAGATCGTGCCAGTAAGTGTGTTCGTATTATCAGACTCCTTTTTAAAAATTCAAACTGTAGCCCATTACCTAGCAGCCAGAGGACATGGGGGTTTTCAATGGATATACTTTATCAGTATGCAAAGAACAACAAAAAAAAATGTAAAGAACACCCTAGATTACATTTCAACTGAGAATTATTCTATTCTAAGGATAGACATTCATTCACATCGGCTGGTCCTCTATGAATGGACTTTTAGGATTTCCTTCCTCAGCAACTTTTGAGATAGGGTCTCATTCAATAGCCTAGGCTGGCCTGGAACTCATGGTGACCCTCCTGCCTCAGCCTCCAGAATGCTGGTCTGACGGCTGTACCATCCCGCCTGGCATGTCACAGTGTTTTGTGTTTTTTCTTTTTTTTTATCATTTTGAGACAGGGTCTCGCTATGCAGTTCAGGCTGGCCTTGAGCTCACTTTGTAGCCCAGGCTGGTCTCTAACTCACAGTGATCCTCCTGTCTCAGCCTCCCGAGTGCTGGGAGTACAGGAGTCTGCCACCACACCTGGCTGCCTTTATTGGAATTTTTTAATACAAACTCGAAGATAGGCCAGGTTCAGACCTGCCCTTTGCCACGGCACCAAGAGTTTGCTTCAGACCCTTGGATTGGCCGAGTGGAGTTTAAAATACTACACATCAGATGTGGTGGTGCACGCCCATAATCTCAGCATTCAGGAGGCTGAGGCAGGAGGATTGTTGGGTGTTCCAGACCAGCCTGGGCTACAAAGTGAGCTCAAGCCCAGCCTGAATTGCATAGCAAGACACTCTCAAAAAAAAAAAAAAAGAAAGAAAAGTAAATTCTGACCACGAAACAAGGTGGAAGGACCTGGAAGATGGCCTGGAAGATACATGTCCCATTGAACTCAGCCACATGCAGAGCAAATCTCATCGGCTTCCACATACATGTGGTGTCACAGCTGTCAGCTGCTCAGAAACAGGAAGTGGGATGGGGTTGCCGGGGGCTGGGAAGAGGAGCTGGGGGGCTCTTGTTTGTGGGTAGAGTTTCAGTGTGGGAAATGAAAAGGCTCCACACAACAGTGTGAACCCTGAGAAATGGAACCCTAAAAATGATTCAAATAGGGCCTTCTGCTGGTACCAAGGCTTGAACCCAGGGTCTTCACATTGTGCCACATCCCCAACCCTTATTTATTTGTTTGATTATTTATGCGGCTATAAATTTGATTACTTATTTACTGGGAATCCTCCTGCCTAAGCCTCCCAAAGTACTGCAGATGTGTGCTACCCCATCTGATGGCAGAGCAGGGCTTAGCCTCTGTCTACTCCCCGTGGTGTATTCCTGGGGCTCCCAGTCATGTTCAAAGTAAGTATATCAGTTCGAGATTCCCTAGGGTTTTTTTTTCTCCCGGTCCCTGGGTTTGAACTTAGGACCTTGTACTTGCCAGGCAGTCACTTATGCCACTGAGTTATATCCCCAGCCCTCCCCGTGGTGTAGAAGGGCCGTGGGCAGCAGCTGGTCTGGCACGAGGGCCCTGAGGCTGTGGGGGCTGATGGCTGGAGCAGGCTCAACCTGTTGGAGCCAGACGGGGACAGGACGGGAGGCCAGTGCAACTGCAGGGCCTTGAGTTCCGGATTTGAGGTCCTGGCTGGGTGGCACTTGGGGTCAGGCCTGTGTCTCAGGGTAACGAGAACCATTTCCTGGAGTGGGGAAATCCGAAGGTATAGAGTTGGCATGTGAAGTGTGCTGTCAACCACTCAGAAAGTGGGTTTATCCCCAACAGTAGGGACAGGAGGTAGATGCCTAAGGTCGGTGTACAAGGCTCTCTTTCTCCCTTTCTCTCCTTTCTCTCTCTTTCTGTCTCTATCTCTGTCTCTGTCTCTTTCTTTCTTTGCCCATACCGACCTTGAATTTGTGTCGATCCTCCAGCCTCAGCCTCCCAAGTGCTAGGATTACAGGCATGCGCCACCATGCCCGGCAGCTGCCGGGATTTCATGTAACACTTTTAAAAGTTAAACCTGCAGCTCTCCGTGGCCTTAGCCCTTGCCAAGTGCCTGTACACAGTTTTGTGGCCACACCTCAGACAGGGTGCTGGTGACCCCTTCCCTGGGCTCGGAGCGGGACAGAGAGCAGGAGGTGGAGTCCCTGTGTTTATTTACACCCCGACTGCCTACAGGATGCAAAGCAGCTGAGGACCGCCCAAGGCCACCAGCCCGGGGCCCTGGGGCTGGGGACAGAAAGGTTGGCATGCAGGCCAGATGAGTCAGGAATGGAGAGAGGCCAGGTCGGGGGCACTGGGCTCTGGGGCTCAGATAAGAGCAGAGGAGGCAGAGGTGGGGTGCTGTGGGAGGTCAAAGGTCAAGGCCAAGTGAGCATACCGAGCAGTGACAAGGCCGGGAAGTCCCCTTCCTCTGGCTGTGCCTTGTTATCTGATCTGTTTGATCAAGGAATCCCCTGCCCTCCCTCCCTCCCGTACAAATTTCAAAGTCCGGCCAATCAGCTGCAGTTAGAGGGGATTGTGGGCCAGTGCAAGAGCAGAGGCCAGCTCCTTGGGCCGTGGCCAGGCCTGTGTTCCTGTCACCTGCAGGCTGAGCTGTAAGCCATTCGGGTGGGGTGCAGACTGCCAGGCCTTCCTGCTACCTCCAGGGGGGATTCTTTTTGCTTTTGAGACAGGGTCTCACTATGTAGTGCAGCTCAGGCTGGCCTTGAGCTCACTTTGTAGCCCACTCTGGTCTCGAACTTACAAAGATCTCCTGCCTCAGCCTCCCAAATGCTGGGATTACAGGCGTGCGCCACCAGGCGGGGACATGAGACAAATTCTTTTGGAGGGCGAATCAAAGTCAAGGCCCCTGCACTCTGTCTCAAAAAGGGGGAAAAAAAAAGAATAGCTGGGATAATTGTACTGCTGATTTCTATTGGTTTATTGAAAGGAACAGTTCATGCTTAAATATTTTTTTCTTTTTAATTTTTTTGACCAATTTTGCATGCTTATATCTGGTAATACAGAGAACTAATTTGAAGACAACAATATGCAATATAACAACCACTGTTGAATTCCTATCTTGTTTAGTGAAATTCTGTATCATTTCTACTGTTTTTATTTTTATTTATTTATTGTTTGTTTGTTTGTCTTTTTGGCCTTGAGCTCACTTTGTAGCCCAGGCTGGTCTCACACTCGCAATGATCCTCCTGCTTCAGCCTCCCAAGTGCTGGGATTGCAGATGTGCACCACCACCATTTATTTTTTGAGACAGGGGCTTGCTAAGTCACTGAAATTGCCCAGGCAGAGCTTGAACTTGAGATCCTCCTGCATTAGCCTTCTCAAGTGCTGAGATCAGAGGTGATACCACCACACCTGTCTGGGTTTGGAGATTTTTTTTTTTTCTTTTTGTATCAGGAATTGAACTGGGGACCTTGCACTTGCCAAGCAGTTGCTTGCATCACTGAGCTATATCCCCAGGGCTGGGTTTGGAGATTTTGAAGTTGAGTCCTGTCAGTTCCTGGAGAACCTCTGGCTTTGGGTCGAGACTCCCTGGGCCATGTGGGGTGGAGTTGGCACCAGCGGGGTGCCCTAAGCAGGGCCCTGAAGGGCTCTTAGAGGATCCAGATGTGAGAGCCCAGCAGGCCAGACTGCTATATGCATGTTTCAGCGTTTCTCCGGGAACCCTTCTGGGTTGTAGTTTCGGATTTTCCCCCCAAGGCATTTTGTATGTGTGTTTTAGGTCTCTAGAGGAGTCCCAGGCTCTGCCCTCCTGTGTGTTTTTGTCCTGCTCTGCCATGGTCCGTGATGGCCACAGAGGCTGTCACAGAGCAGCCGGCAGACAGGATGGGACAGATGTCTCGGTCCACTGTCATTTCCAGGTCTCTCAGCTGAGATCAAAGCCGGGGCTGCTCGCGCCACACTTGCTCGACCTGCCGGTGAGGTCTGCGGGCATTTTCCCACCCTGTGGTTACAGATGATTTCCACTCCGCCCTGTGACCCTGCTTCGTCATCAAAGTCAGAACCCTGACGCTAGCTTTGGAGGTGGCCCGGGAAGGGGCTGGCATTGCTGGTGCTCTCGACAGCCTCAGCTGGGACAGCCAGGCTGCTTGTGCGGTCCAGACTGCGCAGGCTGAGGCAGGCCCGCCTCCTAGAGCTGGGAGCTCCCCGGGGAGCGCTCGGCGCAGCAGGTGTGGTTCTCCGCTGAGTCTGACCAGGCCCTCAGGCTGGGATCCTGTACAAGAGGGTCCCAGGGTCCTCACAGGGCCCACAGCCAGGCCTGTGGGGAGCACCGACGGCCAAAGGCTGAAGTCAGAGCCTTCAGAGTTCTTCATTGGCCTGGGATCCCTACTTTGGCTTAGATTTTCTTTTTTTCCATTTATTGCCTGATTGACTGATGATCGGGTCTCAAGTATGTAGCCCAGGCTGACCTTAAACTTGTGGGATCTTCCTGCCTCAGCCTCCCAAGTGCCGGGATGATAACTGAGTGCCACTATGCCTAGAAGATTTTTTCAAAAGCATCATGGCTTACACATGAGACCAAGAGAGCGAGCTAGAAGAGAAGGTGATTAGTAGGGGGAAAGTGAGGAGGCAGGGACAGTGGCAGGAGGAGAAAGCATGCAGGCCCTGCAGAGGCCTCGGGGAGTGCCCGGGTGGGGCTGTGCTCAGCAGGCCCCAGTTCTCAGGGCAGGGAGGCCCCGGCCCTGTACAGTTGGTGGCTGAGTGCTCTCCTCAGGCTACATAGGAAACAAGAAGTGGCCTCAAACTGCCCAGCACCCATGGGTGCCAGAGCTTCAGGGCACTTCCCTCTCATCAAAATCCCTGGGTAAAAAGTCGGGCATGGTAGCACACACCTGTAATCCCAGCACTTGGGAGGCTGAGGCAGGATTGTTGCGAGTTTGAGGCCAGCCTGGGCTGCAAAGTGAGCTCAAGGCCAGCCTGAACTGCATAGGGAGACCCTGTCTCAAACAAACCAAGAAACAAACCCAAAATCTCTGGGTCCAGGCCCCGTACTCATGATGCTCACTTGGAACAAAGAAGGTGGGGTTTCTTTTTTTGGTTTGTTTTTGTTTGAGCCAGTCTCTCTGTGTAGTCCAGCCTGGTCTTGAACCCACTGTGCAGACCAAGCCATACTGGAACTCGAAACCCTCCTGCCTCAGCCTTCTGAGTGCTGGGATTACAGGCAACCCAACACCGGCCTCCAAAGTTGGTCTTACAGCAGCAGCCCACAGGATTTTTTTTTTTTTTTTTTTGCAGTACCAGGGATCAAACTCAGGATCTTGTGCTTGCCAGGCAGGTGCTTATTCCACTGAGCTGTATCCCCAGCATAGCCCACAGATCTTCTAGGTGACAATGTTGATCCCAGGCAAGCCTTACTGTGTGACCTTAGGCCACATCCTCTCCCCAGCCTCAGTTCCCTCATCTATAGAATGAGCTCACTCCGTCTGCTCCTCCCGACCTCCCAAGGTGCTGGGGGACCCAGGGCTGGGCCAGGCCGGGCCGCATGAGCCGCGTCCCCAATCCTGGCTCTGTGCAGGATCCCTCACCTTACAGTGTGTTAGGGTACATGCCGCTTTGCCCTATTGTTAGGCAAGGGTGGGGACCCTGGCCCTGGCGTAAGTAAACTGGCTGCTTTGGACAGAGAAAGCTGTTTGCACATGCCCCTTGCAGTTACTCCTGACCCTCCAAGAAGAAGCTTGTACTGCAGCCCCGGCTTCCAAGGGGTGGGAGACAGGTAAAGGGGACAGGGTGGAGCCTGGAGGCCCCCGCCCTGCCTCCTGGGGCCATGGCATAGAGGCATCCCCCACCCAAGGAGCGGATGAAGAATTGGGCCACGGGGTCTCTGATCCAACTTGGGCAACCGCCCTGCTTCTCCTAACACTTTTGCACAGCCAAGATATGAGACGGTGGGGGGCGGGGGGAGGCCGCTAGGGAGTTGTGTGTGATGACCTGCGTCAGGCAGCCACTGAGGGGGCCAAGGCACATATAGCCGAGATGCTGGCTCTCACTCCCTCAAGAGGCTCCTCCCCAGGGTCCCAGCACCTGGGCAGCACAGTGTGCTCGGGAGCTTGGAGATTCCGAGCTATTGGAGAGGGACCCATGGCTGGTCGCAAGGGCACTCTGTGTGGGTGCTGGGCTCAGGGAGGCAAAGAGAGCGGTGGCCAGAACTCGGGCTGTGGGTCCAAAATGTGAGCCAAGGGGCTGGGGATATAGCTCAGTGGAATAAGCACCTGCCTAGCAAGTGCAGGGTCCTGAGTTCGATCCCCAGTACCGCTAAAAAAAAAAAAAAAAAAAAAATCATTCAAAATGTGAGCCAGCGAATGCACGGAGGGCCTGAGTCGGCGGATGTACCTCAGGCCTGCAAGGGTGGGCGCAGGGAGACCCTGCTGGCTGTTCTCTGTCTTCATCCTTTAGCCTATTTGGGTTTTCTGAATTACCTGTCATCACAGTATATAACCCCCACGTTGGCAGCACTGGGGATTGAATCTAGGAACTTTGCGCTGAGCTACCTCCCTTGCCTTATTTATTTGTTTTTGTTTGTTTATTTGTTTTGTTTTTCAGTCGGGGTCTTGCTATATAGGCCAGGCTGGCCTTAAGCTCACTATGGACTAGCACTCTGGAGGCTGATGCAGGAGGATTTTTGCGAGTTCGAGACCAGCCTCGGCTACAAAGTGAACTCAAGGCCCTGTCTCAAAAAAGACAAACAACAAACAACAAATGAACTCACTCTGGAGCCCAGGCTGGCCCTGAACTCACAACGATCCTCCTGCCTCAGCTTCCCAAGTGCTAGAATAACAGGTGTACACCACCACCACACCTGGCACTTTATTTTTTCTTTGAGACAGGGTCTCACTAAGTCACTAAATTGCCCAGGCTGAGCTAGAACTTTTATTTATTTATTTGGTCTTTTTGAGACAGGGTCTCACTATGCAATTCAGGCTGGCCTTCAGCTCACTTTGTAGCCCAGGCTGGTCTCATTCCGAACTCACAATGATCCTCCTGCCTCAGCCTCCTGAGTGCTGGGACTACAGGTGTGCACCACCAGGCCCAGCATTGAGCTAGAACTTTTTTTTTTTTTTTTTTTTTTTTTTTTTTTTTTTTTTTTTTTTTTTTTATTTATTGAGCTAGAACTTTTGATCCTCCTGCCTCAGTCTCACAGAGTGCTGGGATTGTATGTGCCACTATGGCTGGCTTCTATGTACAACTTCTATGATTAGTGAATAAAAAAGAAAACACACACACACACACACACACACACACACACACCCCAAATCCCAGGACACCACTGGAGTCATTAGGGAAAGGCCCAGGAGCAGCTGCGGCACCTCCTCGGCAGGCCAGGCCTTATTTGGGCAGAGCCAGCCCGGCAGTTCCAGCAGGCGCCCTCCCAGCCCCTCCCCAGCGCCTGCCGGCCAGCTGCGCCCAACCACTCCCACCACCTTCTTTGGTAGCTGCCGTGGCTGGCCTGGGCCAGCCTGCACATCTGGACCTCGTTAGAGGCCGCCGGCACCAAAGCCAGCACATCTGGCCTCGGCAAGACAAAGTGCACCGCGGGCGCAGGGGAAGGGGCGCGTCAGGACAGCACCCGCACTCCACCACATCTGCCAGCCCAGGAGGCGGCGGCGGGCTGGGCTGGCTTTAGGCCCCGGGGAAGGCCCTGCTGCGCCCTGCTGGCTGAGAGCCTTGGTCCTCGGAGGCCCCCACAAAGGGGTGAACTCAGGTCCCCATGCACAGTTCCCTGGTTCTGGGGGTGGCTCTGCTGGGTCGGGGCCAGCAGCTACTAGAAAGGAAGGGACAGGAGCCGGGATGGCCCAGTTTGTGGCAGCTGCAGGCCAGGAAGTCAGCTTTGGGCATCAGGAGAATACTTTTTTGTTTTGAGACAGGATCTCACTAAGTCACTAAATTGCCCAGGCCGGGATAGAACTCGTGATCCTCCTGCCTCAGCCTCTCAGAGTGCTAGGATCACAGGTGTGCACAGCAGCACCCATGGTTGAGCGAGAAGGGAGGAGGTAAAGGGGTCCTGTTAGGCACAGGTCTCCTCACACTCGGTCCCGTGCCCACCTCCGGCTGCCATTACTTTCCCCTTGAGGGCTGAGGCCCTCAGGCTCAGCGGCCACTGGGGCAGCAGTGTTTGTCCCAGAGATCTCTGCAAAGACAGGTAGAGGCAAAAGGAATAAGATCGCTGAGGCAAAAACTGGACAGTGGGGAAACCTCAAGGGCTTCCAGCTCCCCTGGTGGGTTGGACCCAACTTCTGTGAGTGCAGAATCCTCACACGCAAGATGAGGGTGATCTGTTTCACAGAAGTACTCTATTTAGTTATTTTGGTACCGGGACTCAAACTCAGGACCTTACCCTTGCCAGGCAGGCGCTGTGCCACTGAGCTATATTCCCGGCCTTCACAGAGGTACTTTAAATTCTGTAAGAAAAATATACAAGATTTGTGCCAGAGGTTGGCACATCCTGGTAATCTTAGAAATCAGGTAGCTGAGGCAGGAGGATCTCAAAGGCCAGCCTGGGCCGTATAACAAGACCCTATCTCAAAAAACATTAGTAAAAATAAGAACAAGGTTGTACAGTTGTCTGGTAGAAATATAAAGTAATTATATACATAATTTGGAGAGAGGGTTTTAAAATTCATTGGGATTTTTCGTTTGTTTGTGTTGTTTTTAGGTCTTTTTGAAGCAAGATCTCACTGTGCAGTTCAGGCTAGTTTTGAACTCACTTTGTAGCCCAGGCTGGCCTTGAACTAGAGGCAATTCTCCTGCCTCAGCCTCTGAGTGCGGGGGTTTGCAGGTGCGCCTTGCCACGCCCAGCATTGGGAATACTGTTGATTTATAAAAAGGTTGCACAGATACCTTCAGAGTTCCAGTAAACTCTTCACCCGCTTCCCCTAAGATCAGTGTCTTGTGTAACCTCAGTGTACTTGCCAAAACTAAGAAATTAACATTGGCACAGTGTTACTGACTAGACTCCAGTCATTTTGTGGATTCCACTGGTTTTTCCCAACAGATATATACTTGAAATTTTTCTTTTTCTCTGTTTGAGACAGGGTCTTGCTGTATAGTCCAGGCTGGCCTCAAACTCACTATGTGGCCCAGGCTGACCTTGCCCACTCTCTCGATCCTCCCGCCTCAGCCTCCTGAGTGTTGGGATCTGTGGCATGCACCACTGCGCCTGACCGAGAGCTGATTTCCTATTTTGAGAGTGGGGGCGGGGCGGCTGTCACACAGTCGGTAACATTTGTGCCCACAGGTAGGAAGCCCTCCTCCAGTCTCCAGATGCCTAGGAAGCCTAATTAATTATGGAGCTGCCCGTGCTAAGATAGATCCAGGCCTAGGGAGCGAGGTGTCCCGGAGGATGTTTGTGACGAGCCCTGGGGCCGTGAGTCACCGCTATGCTCTAGAGAGGACACCCCTGCTCCTGAAAGCTCCTGGACCAGACCAGTGCTCCTCTCCCGCATGCACTATCGGGCACCCCCTGGCTCCCTGGGAACACTGATTCCCCTCCCCCTCCCTGCCCTACTGCAGGACAAGTGGACCTGGAACTTGGCCTCCTGAGGCCCCTTCTGGGAAGGTGTCCCCTGGCCATGCTCAGCTGTCACAGGGCTGCAGGCTGCCTCCTCCAGGGACACAGGACGGCCACAGCCTTGGCTGGGGAGAGGAGGGGCCAAAGCAGCACCAGTCCCTTCCTGCACCTCCTGGGCGGGGCGCTCGGTGTCCCTTGGCTCCCTGGAGCTGACAGTGAGCTGAGTACTGGGCTGCAACCTCCGGTTATACAGATGGGGAAAGTGAGGCCTGGAAAAAAGCTGGCCAGGGATACACAGCTAGAAATTGCTAGAGCCAGGGATCCAGCCCAGTCCTGACGTCAAAGCTCTCGTTTTTTCATTATAGTGGTAGTTGGTTTGTTTTGTGTTTTGAGACAGGGTCTCTGTCTGTAGTTCAGGGTGGCTTTGAATTCACTCTGTAGCCAGGTTGGCCTTAAACTTGAGGTGATCCTCCTGCCTCAGCCTCCCATGTGCTGGGATGACAGGCAAGCACCACCATGCCTAGCTATCTTCTATAAAATACAACAGACACATTTCAGGGGCTATTGTGGGCATTAGGGAGACCCCCAGGTGCAGTGTGACACACGTGTAACCTCAGCTACTCAGGAGGCTGAGGCAGGAGGAGCACAAGTTCAAGGCCGGTCTGGGCAGTTTAGCAAGACCCTATCCCAAAATAATAAAAATAAAAGGGCTAGGGATATAGACACGTGGTAGAGAGGCCCGGTATTCCATCCCTGGTACTGGAAAAAAAAAAAAAAAAAGAAAAAGAAAAAGTAGAGACCATGCACTCTTGTCCCCTGGATACACGTCTACTTCTCGGTCCTGTGGCTGCAATCTCGTGCTTGTGTGCTGGGCGGGACTCAGGTGTCCCCAGGCCGGCAGAACCCTGGCCCTCCTCCTGGTGTCTTCTGGGAGGGGGATAGGACGGGCCACAAGCCGCTGACCGGTAGCTGGGGATCCAGAACAGGCAGGGATGGGCTTGGTGCTCCTGAGGCCTCCTTCCCCTACACCTGTGGCCTCCAGGCCTGACCCCCTGTTCTCTGGCCGTCCTTCCCGTGTATCCCTGTCCCTCCAGCAAACCGCTGCTGGGCCCTTTCCCTGAGCCCCCTGGAGCCGGGCTGGCTCTCCCCCAGTGCCCCTCTCGTCGCCCCAGTTCTCATCCTGTGCCTCCACTTCTGACGCTCCGTAGCTCTGTACGGCCGGGGCGGGGGTCTTCACTCCCCATCTCCCCAGGGCTCTGTGTGAAGGCCAGCTGGCACTGGCCACCTTGCCCACTCCTCATCCCGGTCAGCTGAGGCCAAGGTGACACCGCTGGGACAGTGGCGAAATCCTACCTTTCAAATGCCGGCCCAGCCCTCCACGCGCCTCCTCCCTCTTGGGACTGAGGTCCTCTCTTCCCTTGGGTGCCAGTTCTCTGCCCGCCTTCTCTGTCCCACTGATGTTCCTGGGACTTTAAAAAATATCAAACATTTAATTTTTTTTTCCTAAACATTTAATTGTTAAAAAGAGCCAGGCATGGTGGTGGTGCATGCCTGTAATCCCAGCACTGGGAAGGCTGAGGCAAGAGGATCAATGTGAGTTCAAGGCCAGCCTGAGCTGCATGGTGAGACCCTGTCTCAAAAACAAAAACAAAAAACAAAACAAAAAACACCACTGGGGACCAGGGATATCACTCAGTGGCACAAGTACCTGCAAGTGCAAGGTCCTGAGTCTGATTCCCAGTACCAAAACAAAACAAAGCAAAACAAAAAACCCAAAAAAACAAAACTACTGAGAATATTTAAGTTTAAAATATATATTACGGTAAAAGACACATTACAATTAGCCCCCGCTCACATACTCCTCTTTGCTTCAAACACACTTATCGATCTTGCCAATGTGTCTTTTACTGTAATTAGTATTAAAAAGTTTGAAGGCGGACATGATGGCACAGCCTGTAATCCCAGCACTCGGGAGGCTGAGGCAGCAGGATCATCAAAAGTGAGTTTGAGACCAGCCTGGGCTACAGAGTGAGCTCAAGGCCAGCCTGAACTGCACAGCAAGACTCTGTCTTAAAAAGACAAAAATAAAATAAATAAAAAGTTAAAAAATTAGTTGTATTTTTTGGCCATTCCTTATATAATGCCGTTTCACTCATTTATCAGTATTTATTTATTTTTGTATTTTTGAGACAATCTTGCTATGTAGTTCAGGCTGGCCTTAAACTCACTGTGTTCCAGGCTGGCCTCGAATTCACTGTGATCCTCCTGTCTCAGCTTCCCTAGTGCTGAAAGCACAGGTGTTTGCCACCTCACCCAGATGGGTTTTTTTTTTGTTTTTTTTTTTTTTTTATCTTTTTGAGACAGCATCTTCTCACTACGCAGTTCAGGCTGGACTTGAGCTCACTTTGTTGCCCAGGCTGGTCTCGAACTCTTAACAATCCTCCTGCCTCTGCCTCCCGAGTGCTGGGATTACAGGTGTGCACCACCACGCCTGCCTTTTTTTTATTTATTTTTTGAGACGGGGTCTCACTATGCAGTTCTGGCTGGCCTTGAACCCACTATATAGCCCAGGCTGGCCTGGAACTCATGGCAATCCTCCGGCCTCAGCCTCCTGAGCGATTAGAAGCATTGGCTTCAGCTAAAATAGGCTTTTTTTTTTTTTTTCTCGGTCTTTTTCAGATAGGGTCTCCCTATACAGCTCAGGCTGGACTTGAGCTCACTTTGTAGCCCAGGCTGGCCTCGAACTCGCAGTAATCCTCTTGCCTCAACCACCCAAGTGTCCCAAGTGCTGGGATTACAGGCATGGGCCACCATGCCCCACAAAACATGCTTTTTTTGTTAAAGGTAAAAAAGCTATAAATCTGGAGTGGTCACACATACTTGTCATCTAGCACCAGAGAGGCTGAGGCAGGGCGATCATGAGTGAAAGCCCAGCCTGGGCTACATAAGACCCTTCTGAAAAACCAACCAACCAACCAACCAACCACAAGGTGTGACTGATGCTCGGGTGGTGGAACGCGGACCAGGCGATCCCACAGGAGGTGTTCAGGAACAATGGACCTCCTGTCCCCAGAGCCCGTCCCGCTGGCTTTGCTGAAGGGGACATTGTGAGGGTGGCTGGCACAAGAAATGTAGAAGCGTCCGGACACACAGAGCAGGACGGCTGCAGACAGGGCCTGGGCAGTCAGCGCAATTTAGGGAATCAGGGCGTGGGCACGGCTGCGTGCCAGAGCCCTGGGCCGGCGTCCTGTGGCCTTGGTTTCCGTCCCCAGGACCGAGGGGAAAAAAATGCCGAGAGTGAGGAGGGTGAGGTGTTGCCCATTGGCCAGCGGCTGAGCTTCCTTGACAGCCTCGGCGGCTTTCTGGCAGAGGAGGAGAGACAGAGGGAGAGAGAGAGACCGAGAGACAGAGACAGAGAGAGACACACAGAAAGAGATAGAGACAGAGACACAGAGAGACAGAGATACACAGAGAAAGACAGAGACAGAGAGACAGAGGCAGAAAGGCCTTCAGAGCTGCTGCCCTGGTTACTCTGCGTGCAGAGGACAGGGATAGGGCCCGGGGGGAGGAGACAGTCATTCTCATTTCCACCTTTATGTGGTTAAGGAGACAGAGCTGCAGGTGGGGTTGACTTTGGGGCTGTGTGGGGCCTTGGTTTCCTGCTGGGGATGAAGCCCGGCCCGAAGAGCGAGCCGCCCACCCTGCCTGCCGTCCCCCCAGTCCTGTGTGCCCAGCCTGGCCTGTCTATACCAGCTACAGGCCCTGTGGTGGCACCAGGCTCTGTCCCAAAACTTCTGATGTACCTTCCTGGGCCCAGGCGGGCTGCTCCTGGTGCTGGCGCAGGCCACACTCAGGGCTACAAGCTCAAGGCCAGCCTGGGCTGCCTGCCTTCAGGATGCCCTGTGTTTATTTGGTGGAGGAAGAAGGTTGGGTCCCCCGGGGCAGCGGGTGGCACAGCTTGAGGTTCACACAGAATGAGGAGTTTGGAAATGCATCTTAGACTTTGGCATCCTAAGACGGAAGCTGGATGTGACGGTGCTTGCCTGTATCTCAGGAAGCTGAGGCAGGAGGATTTCTGTGAGTTTGAGACTCTGTCTCACAACAAAACAATAAACACATAAATCCATCTAAGACACCCACACATCAGCTCTCCAGGTATTACAGCCCAGATGTGTGACCTCAATCACGACTCTCCTGGCTTTGCTGCCTCCCCTCTAAAAAGGAGATAACGCTTTTTTTGTATTGAGGATTGAACTCAGGGCAGGCTGAGCTACACACTCAGTGCATTCATGATCGCTTAATTATACTAATGACTGAACTCAGGGCCTCCCCCTAAGCTATATCTCCAGCTCTTTTATTTTCTTTTACCTTTTTTTTTTTGAAGACAGTCTCTTGCTTTACAGTTTAGGCTGCCCCTAAACTAACCGTAATAGCCCAGGCTGACCACACACTTGCAGCAATTCTCCTGTCTCAGCTTTCCGAGTGCTAGGATTACAGGTGTGTACCATCACGCCCGGCATCTCACGAAGTCTCTAAATGGCCCAGGCTGGGCTAGAACTGTCGGTCCTCCTGCCTCAGCCTTCCACGGTGCTGCGATTGCAAGCGTGAGCCTCGATGCCTGGCTACGGTTAATCTTCTGAGGATTTGCCAGGCCGCCGGTCACAGAGGCTGTGCCTTTTCCCACCCCACCGGGGGCGCACAAGGGCTCCGGCTGCTCTACTCCGACATCCCTCACACTTGCTACTTCCTGTGCTTTTCAATGCTTTGTTCACGGTGGCGATGCTCATGGGAGTGAAGTGAACTTGTCTCTCTGTGGAACCATTATGATTTGTTCTGCAGCGCAATGGTGGTCCATGTCTGTAATCTTAGCATTCTGGAAGGCTGGGGCAGGAGGATCTCAAGTTTGAACCCAACCTTGGCAACTTAGCAAGGTTCTGTGTGCTCAAAAAAGAGAAGAAGGAGAAGTTGGAGGAGGAGGAGGGAGAGGAGAAAGAAGAGGAGAAGACAGCGACGGGGGGTGTAGCTTAGCGCAAAGGCCCTGGGTTCATCCGGTCCTGGGAAGGAAATAACACGTAACTTGTCCACAGCCCTCCAGCAATGCCCCCATGCCCACAGCACTGACCTAGTGTTTAGTCGCCAGCACGCGCTCTGCCCGAGACTGACCGAGTCAGCAGAGCAGGTGGAGGCGGACCCTGCCAAGCCTGGCCGAGCTGCCAGGACCTCTGCTCGGGCACCACGGCACCTGCAGGGGGCGTCCTCCTCCTCCTCCTCCCAGCCCCAGGGCAGCCGGGCTCCCAGCTTCTGCACTTCAAAGCCAGTCTCGGGCTACGGCTTGGGAAATGGGAAAGAGCTGGGGCAGGGCCACCACCAGGTGCCCTCAATCCGGGGGAGGGATGAAATGGGGGCAGCTCTGGACCAGGGCACTCCAGGAAGGCAGCACAGTCGCCCTTGGGCTGCCAGGGGCACAGGTGAAGCACCGGCAGGAGAGGGGTGATGAGCACAGTGGTTACACACGGCGGAGTCAGAGGGGCTCAGATAAAACCACTTAGTTACTATGGTCTTGGGTGAGTTACTAAGCTTCTCTGAGCTTCAGTTTCCTCTGTATGTGTGTGTGTGTGAGTGTGTGTGTGTGTGTGTGTGTGTGTGTGTGTGCTTTGAGACAGGGTCTTACTAAGTATTTCAGATTAGCCTTGAACTCATTATGTAGACCAGGCTGGCCTCAAACTCCAGGTGATCCTCCTGCCTCAGCCTCCCGAGTGGTGAGATAACAGGCTCCCTATCTGTAAAATAGTGTCAGAGAACCAGCTGTGGTGGCGCACACCTGTAATTCCAGCCCTTGGGAGGCTGAGGCAGGAGGATCCTGGGGAGTTCGAGGACAGCCTGGGGTACATAGTGAAACCCTGTCTCAACCCCCTCTCTTCCATAAAAAGAGACAGATGAAGAATAGGCTCCTTGCCCCGCTGTGGACTACAGGGAAGGTTGCAGGGCCGAGATCTTTGCAGACTTTCTGGAGGAGGGGGCTGGAGGCTGTTTGCAAAGTGCCTTTGGGTCAAAAGACAGCTCAGAGCAAAACCCAGTGAAGCACGCAGAGAGGCCGCTGCTTCCGGACCCCTTTTCTCAGTCTTTGGGCCAAACTCAGGGCCTTGTATGCAGCAGGAAAGCACTGGATCCTGAGCTGCCCCAGCCCTGTGGCCCTCGCCATCTCTGGAGAGAAGCCACAGGGCACCACAGGGCCTCAGAGCCCCTGTCCTGTGTCCCTCCCTCCAGGGCCCATGGGGACAGGCACCCAGGCCTCTGCTGCCCAGCCCCGGGGCAAACCTGCGCTCTCCCAGGAGCCCAGCGTGACCCCACACGGTTGGCTGGCTGCCGTCTTCGCCTTGGCAGACAGGGCCAGGCTGGGCGGGACAGCCAGCCGCTCCTGGCCACCACCCCATCCTCCCCTCGGGCTGCCACTGCGTCCACACGGCAGGCCTGTGGGTGTGGACTCCCTCTCCAGATGTGTATTTAAGGGAGGAAGAAACCAAGCTTGCTTGGCCGTGCCAAGTCAGTAGGCAGGGACCCAGTGGGGAGGCCAGAATGAGGCACGGGCCAGCAAGGGTGACTTCCCCCACTCCCCGTGAGGGACAGCATGGCCCATGAGGGACACACCACTGTCACACTCATGTGGAGGACACCCTGCCCCCGTCACCTCCTGGCTGGAAGGCAGCAGAGCCCTATGTGGGCAGTGAGTAATGGTGACTCAGGGCCTCAGAAGGACACAGAACACACCCTTAGTCCTGGGGACAGGGATCCTGGAGCGCCCCCCCCCTCATCGTAAAAGGAATTTTTCAAGTTTTCCTTGGAATCTTGGCAGGGCCCTGTGGCATCTTTCAGAGGATGCTCGTCAGGCCGCGGGATGGGGGGTGTTGTGGAGCTTTTCTCTTGCTATCTGCTTGCAGAGAAGCTCCATTTCTTGACTGGTTTCCTTTTCCTGATGGTTTATTACTCGTGTGGTGAGCAGTATTCCAGGGGACAAACAATGGCAGAAACAACCGTGATGGCAATATCGATCTATCCCCACAAGATGCCACACCGGGCTCTGAGGGCAGCGGTTGCTGCAGGTTCTGTTAATTTAAAATTTTTATTTTATTGATTGATTGTCTTTTTGAGATAGGGTCTCACTATGCAGTTCAGGCTGCCCTTGAGCTCACTTAGTAACCCAGGCTGGTTTTGAACTTGCAAGGATCCTCCTGCCTCAGCCTCCCCCGAGTGCTGGGATTATAGAGGTGTGCCACCACACCTGGTTTAAAATTTTATTTTATTTATTTATTTACTTTGGTGGTATTGAAGATTGAACCTCAGGACCTTTGCCCTGAGCTACATCCCCGCTTCTATTTTACTTTATTGTTTAAATCTGTTCAGGGTCTCCCTATGTGTTCTAGGTTGGATTTAAACTGTGTTCACCAGGCTGGCCTGAATTTCATGGCAATCCTCCTGCCTCAGCTTCCCTGAGTGCTAGAATCACAGGTGTGCACCACCAGTGCCTGGCCACCTTTTTCTCTTGTCTGCATCCTTCCCTTTACTTTCGTCTTCATGTGATTTTGTTCAAACATTACTTCCCGGAGAGGGCTCAGCCAGACACCCTGTTTAAAATCACAGCCTTCGCCTTCCCCTCTTCCCAGCTTTATTTTTTTCTCTGTAGCAATCACCATCTTTAAAAGCCCCTATGACTCATTTGTTTTTTATTTGTTTTTGAGATGTTTTGCTATGCTGTCCAGGCTGGCCTCAAATTCCTGGGCCGCAGGGATCCTCCCGCCTCAGCCTCCCTAGCAGCTGGGCAGCCGACTTACATCACTGTACCAGGTTTATTTATTTGTTTACTGTCTGACTTTTCCCACAGGAATGTGCAGCGGCATATGGGTCAGCCTGGTTCGTACTGAGTTCCCGCTGGAATATAGTAGGTGCTCAATAAACATGTGTTGGTGGTAGGGAGGCATCCCGCACCTGACCACAGCCTGGCAGGCTGTGCCCTGGGCACTGGGGGCGGCGGAGTGCAGGAATGTGGCTGGTGCTCTCTGTGGGGCCTGCCGAGCTGGTTCTGGGCAGTGGGACAGGTCCCTGGCCAGGTGAGTGCAGTGAATCACCCGCTGAATCACTGCTAATGAGCTGGGCAGGGCCTCGCCAAGTGCTTTGCTTCCCACACAGGCGGCCGGCAGGTCACTGCCTGTCGCTGGGAGCCTCCCGGGAGGACACAGCACAGAGCAGGACCCCAGTGGGGCGGAGGAAGTGTCTGCCCTGTCCCACCCATTCCAGAGGCCCGAGGGCCTCCCCACCCTCCCTGGCCAGACGCTGAGTTTCCCAGCCTGGCTCCCGGTTTCACTTGCGGCCCACGCCCGCCCAGCAGAGCCCAGCCATCTCCTGTCACCTCATCCTGCCTGTCCCGGGACAGTGAGAGGGGACAGCTGGGCCTGGCAGGCCCTGAGCAGCCTGCAGGGGGCAGGGAGCCTGAGTCTCTCAGCAGACCAGTTCCACAGCCACGCTAACCCTTCCTTCCCAGCGCCAAGCGGGCCCAGGCGACCACCCTATCCCCATGCTTGTCCTTCTGCCCTGTGGACGGTCACAGAGGCCTCATCCCTGTCCCTTGCTCTCAGACAAGGTGAGAAATGCTTCTGTCCCAGATCCCAGAGGAAGAGGCCGCTCCCAGCGACCCCCGGCAATGGCTTTCGGTGAGACTCAGGCGAGAGGATTTCCCTCACTTCGGGAGCCAGCATCAGGGCCCCAACAGCTTGAGCCTGGCTGCCTCATGCTCTCTGGACCCACACTTGTTATTCAGGCCCCATGACAGCCAGAGTTGTGGGTTGCAGGGTGTCATTTGGCATTTTCAGGGCAGTGGAGGGAGGCAGCAGGAAGCAAGGCTCCTCCCAGGAGGACTAAGGGAGGGAAGAGTGGCTAGGGGACTCAGGAGGCTGTCCCCAGACAGGTCAGATTTGCTTGTGGGTTTTATTTTATTTTGACACAGTCTCACTATGTACTTCAGGCTGGTTTTAAACTCACAACGATCCTCCTGCCTCAGCCTCCTGAGGGCTGGGATTACAGATGGGGGCTACTATGCCCAGCTCCAGGTGAGGGGTGTGAGCTGAGCGTTTGAGCTGCATGGAGTTTAAGGACCTCCCTGGCTGCTATGGAGAAAGCCAAATGGCACCAACAGGGGACACTTCCATGCCTGGGGAGAGGGGCCAAGCAGGGTGGGGAGTGGGAAGCAGTGCCCCTCGGAGACCTCGCTTGAAGAGGACAGGAGGGCTGGTGTGGGCTCGGGTGCCATTGGGCTCCAGGCCATGCCTGGCTTTGCCTTCGTCCTCTGGCCAGCCTTGCTGGGCTCCTCATCCCTCGGGGGCTGCTTGGTGCCCCCTGCACCCCCGGAGTTGGGCCGGGCAAGTTCTGCAGGGAGCTGGGCCCTGAGGCTTCTTCGGTCACTTCCCACTCAGCACCAGCGCTGGCACCAGCACGACCTTTTCGGAAAAGAGCAGCGTGTTCGCGCGTGCAGCAAGAGCGTTGCCACGGCCGCGCCCTCTGACCCAGAGTTCCTTTCCGGGAAGCTCTGGGGCAGCCCCATGTCCGCCCTGGGGTCACTGCAAGAGCTGAGTAAGTAAACAGGCAGCCAGCCCGGGCTCATCCTCCCCGCTGCAGAGTAGTTTCCTGGTGCTAGCCACTGGGTTGGGTCCTCAGCATGGAGCCCGGAGCCTTCACGCGGAGCTGCACCCCAGCCCATTTTTATGCTGTTTATCTTGAGACAGGGTCTCTGTAAATTGCTAAGTTGCCCAGGCTTGCCTCAAATTTGCAATCCTCCTGCCTCAGCCTCCTAAAGTGCTGGGATGACAGATGTGCACCAACACATCTGGCTGGGTGCTGTTGTGGTTGATACACTGTGTCAACTTGAGGAGTCTGGAAGCTTAACTAAGTAACTCAGCAGCTCTACGTCCTGGGGTGAATAGGCCGCGCCTTACAGCTCGCTCTCCTGCTTGTGCTCTTGCATCTGCCCCCTCGGACTGCTGCCCCTGTGCCACGTGCCACTCTGCCTTGGAGCCAGCAGATTACGGACTGAAACCTCCACATACTGTGAGCTAAATAAACGTTTCCTGCCTTAGTTTTGGGTGTTGGGTATTTTGTCTCAGCAATGAGAAAAAAGTAACCGAGACAGCCGCCTTGGAGCTGAGCATCCTTGTGCCTCCGACTCGATCGCTGCCATGTGCTTGAGCTCCTGAGCCTGGACGTGGAGGACGAGACCCGGGGCCGCCTGGCAGTGTGAGGCGAGTGCCCGCCCGAGCTGCCGGGGCCCCGGATGGACTAAGACCAAGGGCCGAGCGGGTTGCGCTACTTTTGTGACAATCGAGTGAAAGGGAAAGGGGATGTGAGTTCCCAGAAACCGGGCCGCGGCAGAGCCGGGGGAGAAGCGACCAACCCACCTCTTCTAGGGAACAGCCGCGGCCACGTGGCCTGGCCCCCGCTGGCCGCCACCTCCCAAGACCGCACTGCGGGGGGCGGGGCTGGCAACTGGCAGGAGACAATGAGACCCAAGGCCCCGCCCCTGGGGCGGGGCTAGGGTGCTGTCTCACTGGCTCCGCCCCACATCCCCGCAGAGCTCTGCCACTCTGGGCCTCGGAGGCAGCACGTGAGTCCTGCCCAATGCTCAGCACCTGTATGCTGCGCTTCTCAAGGTGGACCCGGGACCTGCAGCACCAGCCCCACCCCGGGATGCATTAGAAATGCAAATTTAACACAGCTGTGGAGGCTCTAGCCTGTGATCCCAGCATTACAGGAGGCTGAGGCAGGAGAATGGCAGGAAGATCCTTGTGAGTTTGAGGCCAGCCTAAACTGCATAGGGAGACCCTGTCTCAAATAGACAAAAAAAAAAAAAAAAAAAAAATCTCTCAGAATAAAAGTTTAAAAAATGAATGGGGTGCAGCTTAAAGTGAGGGGCCTGGATTGGACCTGCAGAACCAAGAAAAAAATGAAAGTTTTCCTCTGCTGTAGTGACACACACCTGTAATCCCAGCACTTGGGAGGCTGAGGCAGGAGGATCAGTGCTAGTGCCCCGGTCAGGCTCAACCTTTTTTTTTAGCTCAACTTTTAACCCCTGTGCTCTGCATCGGAGCTCCAGGATGCGCTCTTGGGGACAGCGACCTTGTGGACATGGGCTGAACAAGACTTGGGGCACAGTTGGGTCATAGCCCTGGATGCTGGGCTGGGACGGGCTGGGATGCTGGAGGACTCCCAGGGCGCCCAGGGCGCTGGGTCCCTGGTGGAGGAGGGGTGGTCTCTGGTCTTGCTGAGACCTGGGCTTTGACAGCTAGAGGCGGTCAGGCCGGTGGGCGGCAGAGCAGGGCGCAGCGCCACCTGCTGGAAGGACATCGTTGGTGACACTGGGGAACGTGTGCAGGGACCCGCAGGCGGCTCAGACACCGCAGAAGTGTGCACGTGTGTCTCCCTGGCAGGAACGCAAACAAGGCCACACGTGGATGTCTGCGCCTGCCTGCCTGCTGCACGTGGGGGCCCAGCCCCGGGGCCGGGTGGTGACACTAAACTGTCTCTTTCATTTATTCCCCTTTTTTGTTTTTTTGAGACAGGGTCCCACTGTGCAGGCCAGGCTGGCCTTGAACTGTAGCCACCCTCCTGCCTCAGCCTTCCAAGGGGTGGGATGACAAGCATGCACCACCACGCCTGGCTCCTCTATTCACTGATTCCATGTGGGAGGCCACAGGAGTGGTCACAAGGTGAAGGGCAGACCAGTGAGGTCTTGGCCACCCCCGTGTCATGCTGGAAACTTGGCAGGCCCATTGGGCTGGGACATGGGACGGCATGGGGAGGGCCCGTGGGCAGCTAGGGTAGGAGCATGAAGACAGCCAGAGGAGGGGGTCTGGGGCTGTCAGGAACCGGTCCCCCCACCCCCACCGGGTCCCCGCCTGCCCGGCCTGCGGTTTTCCTTAGTAGCCTGGTGGCGATGGCTTCCGAGAAGCCCCAGGACTTTCCTGCCAGGCCACTCCAAGTTCCTCTTCGAGGAAGGGAAGTGGTGTAGTTTCTCTGGGGCTTTCAGTTTCTTTCTAAGAAGTGGTGTGGCCTGACCCGCCCAGCCCGGGAAGAGGAGAGGCCGGGGCTTTCCCGCCATGGCAGCCCAGGCCATTACATGCTCCTGCTGGGCCTTCCGGAGAGGAAGCGGCCATGCAGGCTCTGCAGCCCCTGCAGTCCTGCCACAACACTCACACACACACACTCACCCACAGGCACACCTGTGGGGACTGTGGCCTGCCCTCCCTCATGGGCGTGCAGGTGGAAAACTCACTTCCTCAACTCTGGGAAACAAACTCTTTTTCCTTTTGTTTTTTTTTTTTTGTGTGTATTTTTAAAGGCAGGCTCTCATGATGTAGCCCAGGCTGACTTCAAACTCCTGGAGATCCTCCTGTTTCAGCCTCTCAAGTGCTGGGATTGCAGGCGTGCACGTTGCGCCTGGCAGCCAGCCACAGGACCTTCAGACTTGCTCCCTGGCTTGGGTCAGTAACCTGACACTTGGAACAGCTGCCGTGGAATGTGGGTGCTAACCAAGGGCTAGTGCTGCCCTGTGCTCTGGGCTCCTACCGTATCTGCCCAAGGATTACTCGAGGAGCTCGGGCCATGACCTGGCTCACACAGCCATCAGCCTATCCCCAAACAGTGGAGAACATCAGGGAGCTCCGGGCTGCCAGCCTGCAACTCTCCAAGTCACTGTGTCCAAGCCGCTAAGGGCACTCACCCCGCTGGGGCATTCCGGAGGGTTTTGAACCTTTGTCACTTTTTCTATTTCCTCCCACGCATTATTTTCGGCTTTCTGCTTTGCCAACTCATGTGTTTTGGGGACAGCAGGGGGAATCCCCACTCTGTAAGGCTGTTCCATTCACCTCAGGGGCTCAGCATGTGACTCACACAGGGTGGCAAGAAAATGCCCAGCTTGGTGGAGGTGACGGCATGGAAAGGGACACTTTTATTTTTGGTCTTTTTGAGACAAGGTCTCTCTGTAGTTCAAGCTGGCTTTGAACTCACTATGTAGCCCAGGCTGGCCTTGAACTTTGAACTCATGGCCATCCTCCTGCCTCAGCCTCTCAAGTGTTGGGATTATAGGCAAATGCCACCACCCCCGGCAAGGCTTGATGATTTTAACCTACTGGTGTCAGAGTACACTGTGTGTCGCCTTGGAAGTACAAGCTGCACGACAGTCCCAAGACCACACCTCATGCCAAGTGTGGTAGTCCACACCTGTAATCCTAGCTGCTCAGGAGCCTGAGGCAGGAAGATGGCAAGTCAGAGCCCAGCCCTGACATCATAATGAGATTCTGCCTCAAAACAAAACAAAATTGAGCCTGGTGTGGTGGTGCATGCTTATAATCCCATCACTCAGGAGGCTGAGGCAGGAGGGTCGCTGAGTGCTCAAGAGCAGCCTGGGCTGCAAAATGAGCTCAGGGCCAGTCTGAACTGCATAATGAGACCCTGTCTCAAAGAGACAAAAAAAAATTTAAAGGGCTGGGGTTGTAGCTCAGTGGTACAGCACTTGCCCAGAATAACAAAGACCCCTGGTTTGATCCCAAATATTTTTTTAGAAAGACCACCCCTGAGGGGTGACCGCCTTCATGTCTAGAAATTCTGGAGGCCCCTGGCCATCAGTTTTTGTTTGTTTGTTTGTTTGTTGGCCATCAGTTTTGACTGGTAAAGTCTAGGGACGCAGCCTACAGACATGAGGTCCCCTGTGGGTGTGGGCACCTCAGCCACTAGGGCTGGGAAAGAATTCTGCACCGGAGCTGACAGTTGGAACCCAGGTCAGGTATCTGTCCTTGAAAATTCCCACCTCTTTCAAAACAAAATTTCCGATTCTCTGTCCAAAGCTGCTATTTATAGAATTCCCTATGAATCCTTTTTTAATTTATTTTTTATCTTTTTGTCTTTTTGAGACAGGGTCTCGCTGTGCAGTTCAGACTGGCCTTGAGCTCACTTTGTAGCCCAGGCTGCTCTTGAACTCTTAGGGATCCTCCTGCCTCAGCCTCCCAAATGCTGGGATTATAGGAGTGTGCCCTATGAATTCTTAAAAACAAACAAAAAGACAAACTTTGAGTGTTTGTGTTTCTACAAAGCAGCCATGTTGGTTTTTTGAAAACAGAGAGATGGGGCAGAGTGTGCAGGCTGACCCGGGGCCGCTGGAGACCACCGCTGCGGTGATCTCTGTTTTCTGTGTCTGCCTTCATTTCCATCTCTTTTCCTATAATTAAATCAACCTGAGAGATAAGATTACGGGCACCGTTTCATAACTTATCACTTACTCCTTCCTGTGCTCCCTTCTGGGCTGCAGTCCTTTCTGCGAAGTCTTTTTCCCAGCAGGGCGCTGCTCGGCCCTTTCCTGCGCTTGAACAACTAACTGGCTTGTGCCACCTTCCTTGAGATCTTGCTGGATAGCTTCTGGCTAAACCAGACCTTCACTGTGGCTGTCTACCAAGGACGATTCCTAGAGGTGAAATCTGTGAGCTGGAGTTGAGGAGCAAGCACTATATAACACATTTTAACTTTATTCATTATTTTGTTTTAAATTTGTGTGTATGTGTGTGTTTTGAAACAGGATCTTGCTATGTAGCCCAGGCTAGCCTCCAATTCCTGGCACTCCTCTTGCCTCAGCCTCCGGAGCGCTAGGATGACAGGCATGTGGCACCATGGTGTCTTCTTCCCCTCCCCCTCTCCCCCCTTCCCTCTTTCCCCTCCCTCCTCCCCCTCTTTCTCCTTCTCCTCCTTCTCCTTCTTCTACGGGAGACACCGTCTTGGCATGTAGTTCAGGCTGGTCTTGAACTTATTATATAGCCCAGTCTGCCCTCAAATTTGCAGTGACCCTCCTGCCTCAGCCTCTAAGTGCTGGGATCACAGGGCATAATTTAGCTCATAACAGCATTTCTGTGGACGTGCTGAGCAATGCTGGGACAGTCATATACCTCAAAGCCTCAGGGTCCCCTCTAGGTAACAAGGAGACATCTCGTTTCCTTCCCTTGCTCACCCAGTTAACTATTAGATTGATGTGTGGGAAGAATCCTGGAGACCAGGATTATTCACATAGAAGCCATCATAACTGAGTCTGCTTAATTGAAGTGACCTGTGTAGGTATAGACTCCAGCTGTAAACCACAGGTAGAAGGGTGTAGTGGTTATCATTGCTGAGTAATAAACCACCCTGACACACAGTGCCAGGCAGCGGCTGGTGGCTCCTCAGAGCTCCGTGGCTGGGCTGGCTGGTGCTGGGCTGTGGTCTGCTATGGGAGTAGCTGGGATCCAGAGTGCAGGGGACACCTGGCTCCCCTGCCCCAGTCCCCAGGGTCTAGTCTGGGCTCCTTCCCAGCTGACAGAAGTGTTCCAGCCTCCACAGTTTCATGGGGCGGCTCCTGCCGTGTCCTGTCACCAGAGCATGTCACAGGCACCCCAGATTCAAGGGGAGGTGGAATTGAATCCACTCGGGGGTACCAGAAGCAGCCTGGGATGTAGCTGCAGCTGTGGCTGGCTTGGAACTGGTGACTCTCAGGGAGCCTGTGCTGAGCACCCCCGCCTGGCTCTGCCTTGCTCTGAACCAGTGCCCCCAGCGTTCTCTGCCCCACTGCCCTCAGCCTGCTGCCTGCAGCTCTAGCTGGGGCCAGCGACCCCGCTGAGGCAGCAGAGGGCTTTTGTCCTACTCCAGCCATCTACTCTGCTTCCTGCAACCCTTAGCCTGGCCTGTCACGTGCCGTCCCCTCAAAGTCCCCCGATCTCATAAGTTTGTCATTCAGGCCTTGGAAAAATTTGACAGTTTATTTTTATTTTATTTTATTTTTTGGTCTTTTGGAGACAAAGTCTCACTGTGCAGTTCAGGCTGGCCTTGAGCTCACTTTGTAGCCCAGGTTGGTCTCAAATTGGAAAGGATCCTCCTGCCTCAGCCTCCTGAGTGCTAGGATTGCAGGCGTGCGCCCCCACGCCCGGTGAAATTTGATAATTTAGACTCCAATTTTTTTGAGAAGAGGTCTCTCTACGTAGCCCAGGCTGGCCTCAAATTTGCCGAGATCCACCTGCCTCAGCCTCCTGAGTGCTGGGATCAGCTGTGGTGGGATTAGTGCAGGCTGAGCCCTTGGGAGCCCTGCCCCGTGCCCCAAAGAGCCCTATAATCAGAGGGCCACTGGTCCCTTCTGCAAATGAGGAAGGAAGCGGGGAGTGTGGGGTCTAAAGTGCTGTCCCTGTGTGCACCCTGCTTCCTGGAGAGGCCCACAGGGCACCCATGGTCTACTGTGTGAGCCTGGACCACTGCCAACTGCTCTTTGCCACTCTGAGCCAGCATGAGGGTCGGGGCAAGGGACTCCCCTCCAGCACTTTTTTTTTTTTTGAGACAGGGTCTCACCGTGCAGCTCAGGCTGGCCTTGAGCTCACTTTGTAGCCCAGGCTGGTCTCGAACTTGCAGTGATCCTCCTGCCTCAGCCTCCCACATTCTGGGGTTATAGGCATGCACCACCATGCCCAGCTTGTTTTTTTTTTTTTTCTTTTTTTCCCTAGTCCTTTTAAAAACTCTTATTTTGAGACAGAGTCTCTCTGAATCTCTAAGTACCCCAGGCTAGGTTCAAACTCACCATCCTCCTTCCTCAGCCTTCCAAGGTGCTGATATTGAGATTTAAAATTATGTGTGTGTGCCGGGGGCATGGAGGCACACAATCTGTAAGCCCAGCGTTCAGGAGGCTGAGGCAGAAAGATCATTGCAAGTTTAAGGCCAGCCTGGGCTACATTGTGAGTTCAAGACCAGCACAGCAAGACCCTGACTCAAAAAAACAAAAGCAAAAGCAAAACCAGCCCCTTGATAATAGTAATCATCATCATCGTCATCATCATCGGTGTGGAACATGACCACCAGGGGGCGCTCGGAGAGCAGAGCGGTTTCACCCACGGTGGGACAAGACCGCCGAATCAGCTGCGGCTGGAGCAGATTATCCCAGGAATGCAGTGCTGGTGGAGAAGCGGAGAACAATTTGGATTTCACTGCAGGAGCTGCATGTGGTTCTGTCTCACCATCTCCGGAGCCCCCAGGCTCAGCGCGGCTGGAGGCGGCTGAGGTCTGAGGTCAGCAGGCTGCCAGTGGGACTTGAAGGTGCGCATAGCTGCTTGGCAGCCAGTCCGTGCTTAAATTACTGCACTTGCAAAACTGATTTTTTTTTTTTTTTTTTTTGAGACAGTCTCACTATGTAGCCCAGGCTGGCCTTGAAGTCCCGGTGATCTTCCTGCTTCAGCCTCCTGAGTGCTGGGATCACAGATGTGTGTTACCACACCCGGCTTTTTTTTTTTAAGGAACCAAGCTCAATCCCACCACCTGGCACATGTCAGGCAAGATCTGTACCACAGAGCTGCATCCCCAGCCTTTTTTATTTTTACTTTTTTATTTTGAGATAAGGTGTCACTAAATTGTCCAGGCTGGCCTGCAGCTACGGACCTTCCTGTCTCAGGCTCCTGAGTAGCTGGGGTTACAGGTGTATGCCACCATGCCCAGCCCTTTCCTGGGAAAAGCCCTTAGTTGTGACACACCTACCAGGATGTCTAAAATGAGTAAGCAGGCCTGGTGTGGTGGCACACACCTATAAACCCAGCACTCAGGAGGCGGAGGCAGGATAGCCACACATTTGTGGCCAGCCTGGGCTACATGTTGAGACCCCATCTCAAAAAAACAAAATAATAATAATAACAATAATAAAAATAAAATTTGAAAAGCCGGGTGTGGTGGCACACGCCTGTAATTCCAGCACTCAGGAGGCTGACGCAGGAGGATTGTTGCAAGTTCAAGGCCAGCCTGGGCTACAAAGTGAGTTTAAGGTCATCCTGAACTGTATAGCGAGACCCTGTCTCAAAAAATAAAATAAAATAAAATAAAATTTGAACTTCAGGCAGAGAGCAAGATACCAAGAAAAAAAAAAAAACCAACAAACCACAAGCGCCTGCCTGGCAAGCACAAGGTCCTGAGTTCGATTCCTGGTACCAAAAAAAGAAACCCTGAATCTAGGTGCTGGTGCTCAGAGCAGCACCGTGATAATCACCCCCACATGAAGTAGATGCTTATCCTTCAGCTTGTGCCTGGTGGACAGACCGGGGCGCCCTCACCCCAAGGAAAGACCACCTCCAGCCCCGAGGACAATGGGTGCCACCCTGGGCCACCTCGTGGGGGTCTTGCTACAGGACACTGAGGTAAAGGAGCTGACTCTGGAGCTGGGAGCTGGGACTTTGCTCCCTTGACACCTGACCCCCACCCTGAAAAGGCAAAATCCAAGATCGGAAGGCAGGGAGGAACTGCCAGGCAGTAGGCAGGACCAGGTGGGGGTCATGGGGCTTCTGGGACTGGGACTGTCCCCCTGCCCAAGCTCACAGAGCCAGATAAGAAAAGGTGGGTTCAACTCTGGGTGTCGGGGGTGACGGGAAGGAATGGGGAGGTCAGTGCCTTTGTGAGGTGTGATTGAAAAAGGCAGTGACTGCTGCCGTCCAGCACTGTCCAGCGGAAATGCGGCTCATAGCAACAACACCATCCTCACCCACCTTAGTCACTGGATTGGGCCCCATGCCACGCCTGGCTCTTCTCCACGGTCAAAATAACCACGAAAGGTAAGTATTTTGAATCCATTCAGGACATCGAGGCAGGCACAACAGTGCCACTGAAGACCTTCGAGAAAGAGGACTCCAGAGCTGCTGCAGAGGTAGCTCGCACAATGGGCTGAGTGAGTCTGAAGCCCGGCGAGAGTTAGGAGGGGCTCAGGGCAAAGCGTCTTTACCATTAAAACATTAAAGCAGAAGTATGTGCTGCATCTCCTGGTCTTGCCTTACCCAGCACAGCCCACAGGGCGTAGGCCGGGGTCCCCACTCTACCACCACCTGCACTGCACCTCACCCTGCAGTGAGGCCATCTGCACAGCCTCAGGGAGCCCGAGACCCCAAAACGCAGGGACCAGGGCTCCTGAATGCCCCCAACAGTTTAAACAGCCTGGTGCCAGCTTTGTAGGGGCTCTGCCCAGACGGCCCCATCCTTAACACTGCAAAAAGGCCATGTGAGGGGGAGGCAGGGACCTGTGCCCATGGCCAAGTCCATGATTCATGGCTGATGGGGGGATGGAGGGGTGTATGTGGCTTGGCCCCGAGGACGAAGCTGGTCTAGCGCAGGTCCTGTACCTGGAGAAGACATCCCAGGGAAAGGTGGTGTAAGGCCCGACGAGCGCCCTCTCCTCGAAGTGCAGACACTTTTGGAAGGACCTTCAGCGGTGAAAATTAGAGGCCCTCAGAGTCATCAAACCAGGACGCTCAGTGTCATTGGGTAAGGAATCCAGGCTGAGGTCCCTCCAGGGTGCGTCGGGGCCTCCCAAGTCACACAATCCCCGCTAGGAAGAACCCTGAACTCTGCACATCCCTCCCTTCCTGGCACCTACGGGCTGCCTGCACTGGCCGTCACGTCCTGACCCCACATCTGCATGGTGGGGGTGGCATAAATGGCCGTGTGCTTCCTGAACCTCACGTTGGGGCCGCAGCACTGGTGTCAGTGTCGGATACAAGTGACCGCAGTGACCAGCCCGGACCTGGGGGAGGGCAGGCCAGGCTAGGGGAGTCTGCCCTCATTCCTCCCTCTGTCCCCCTTCAGTGTGGGAAAAGCCTCTTGTCTCTGTGATTACAAAGTCCCCTGTGAGGCTGGGAAAGTACGGACTTCCAGGGCCATTGTGGAGCAGCCAACCCTCACCCTGGGGGGGGCATTACCCACCATGCACCTTGGCCTCCAGCTCTGAGAGATGATGGTAGAGACCACTATGAAGCAGCCCCAAGCAGGACCTAAATTAACCAATTGGCTTTTTATGTTTACTTGTGAACCTGTCCACAGCCTTGGTCACTTGTCTGGAAGTGGGCAACGGACTCATAATAAATGAACCTTCGTGAGTCACTAATCCCTACTAAAACTTGTAATGGCAGATGAAGCTGGAAAGCCTCAAAGGGTAAGACAAGATCACAGCCAATCTGGACCCAGTCTCAACTAGATAAAGACTATAGCCTCAGGCATCTCACTGGGGGGGTGGATTAATTTAATCCTTTTTAGGGATTGATTGAATACCTTCCTTGGAGAAGTCCTTGAGTAATTCCACCCTTCTTGAGTACTCCCCTCCCTTCTGATAACCAAATAAATACAGGCCACCTCAAGAAGGTCTTGGTCTTAGCCCTGAGAGAATCTCGAATTCTGTGAGAGGGCTTTGACCCTCCTAGAGCCCTGAAATCATTTCATTTGCCTCTTTTTATGTAGCCTTCACCGTACATTTGTTCTGGAGATGGTGGACCTGATCAGCCTGCAGTAACTAAGGGATATTATTAACCCAATAAGAAGGGTCCCACACAGCACCGTGCATGGGGTCTGGGTGGCAGTGAGAGTGAATGGAAGGGTTGCCAAGGCCTGCACAGTGCCTGGCACATGGTGAGCACTTAGAAATGTTAGCTCCTTCGTAGCATTTTTGCTATTGTTACTGTTTTGTTTGTATCTGAGATGCAGGCAGGCCTCAAACCCGAGATCCTCCTGCCCCAGCCTCTGGAGTGCCAGGGTTACACACACAGACCTCCACCCTGTGCGTAGTTGTTGCTCTATGATGCATCACAGATGCCTTTGCATCCCAGGAGATGCGGATAAAGAGCTTATTCAAGATTCTTTATTATTTTCTTTCCAGCAGTGCTGGGGATGGGACCAGGCCCCCTGGGAGCTACAGCTTCCTGTGGAAGAGTGGCATCACTCTCCAGGGCGGGGTGCCTCAGTTTCCTTGGTGCATTCCCGCCAGTGGCAGAAGTGTGTTTAATAAATCTCCCGTGGCTGTGGGCATCGAGGCGGGCTCCTCACTCTCCAGTCTGTGACACCACCACATTCCTTGCTGAGTTCTCAGAATTGTAGCTGCGGGTTTAGGGTGCAGTCGGGAAGCTGAGTTGGGGGAGGGGGGCTCGTGGTTAGAATGATGGGTGTATCTGGACCTGGTCCTCAGACCCCTTACTTCTCTCTCAGTCACTTGGTTTGTTTTGTTTTGTCTTTTTTGAGACAGGGTCTCGCTATGCAGTTCAGGCTGGGCTTGAACTCACTTTGCAGCCCAGGCTGGCCTTGAACTTGCAACGGTCCTCCTGCCTCAGCCTCCGGAGTGCTGGGATTATAGGCGTGCGCCACCATGCCTGGCGGTTTTTTTTTTTTTTGTTGTTGTTGTTTTTTGTTTTGTTTTGAATAAAGCAGTTGAGTCCCAGGCCAGGTGCAGCTCGGCAAGCACTCTACTGCTGAGCCCTTCCCCAAACTTTAAACATTTCCTGGCAGCCTCTCGCAAAGTTACCCAGGCAGGTCTCAAACCCTTGATCCTCCTGCCTCAGCCTCCTGAGCAGCTGGGATTATAGGCACCCAGGTTTTACACGTGATTTGGATGCTGATTGCTCTGCAGCTACTGCTCTGACCCCCGCCCAGCTGCAGTGGCCATGAGCTGGCACCATGCAAGCCCAGCCGTCTGCTGCTCCCAGCCTGCCTTGTGGTTGGCTCCTTGAAGGCACCAGGCAGCCTCCAGCCCCAGGACCTTGGCATCTGCTGCCCCAGGCAAAAACAGCGCCTTGTCCATTCTCCCCACTTCTAGGTCAGAAGCCACCAGGGTGGGTGGCTGAGAAACGCTGACTCCTGGCGCCCCCTGGTGGCACTTTAGGAAAACACAGCCTCTTCTGCCAGCAGTGCAGGCTGGATTTGAACTTGGGATCTTCTTGCCTCAGCTTCCTCAGTGTTGGGATTCCAGGCAGGTGCCACTGTACCTGTTTTGAGATTGTGACTCTTGACGATAAATGAAATAATCCATGTAAAACGCTGAGCTTGGGACCACCTGATGAGGTTGTTACGAAGACCTGTCCACCCACAGCTTGCCAGGTGCCCAATCCAGGGAGAGGTTCGCTTTCTTCTTCACCCCGTACCCTAGGCTGCTGGGTCCCCCCCAGAAACACCACCGCCTCCCCTGGCCGGATCAAAGAAGCCAGACACAGCACTAGGTGTTTTTAATTCTAAAATGGGCTGCATTAGTTTGTCATCTGAACATCCAAGGGCCCAGGCAACAGCCTGCTGGGACCTGGTCTATGAAGTGGAGTCCTGGGTCACCTGGATGCGCCCAGCCCAGAGGCCCCTTCTAGCAGACAAATGGGGACCTTTGGTGGCTGCTCCCTGAAGGGACAGACCCACCTTGGCCCAGTAGTGAACCAAGGCGCACACCTGGCAGAGGCCAAGACCAGGTCGTGTGATGGCCAGCGTGGGGCGGGACAGGGGCTGGAAGTGATGGCCGGCGTGGTGCAGGGCAGAGGCCATGAGCCTGGCCGGTCAGTCGGACAGCATGGCCGAGTCGGGTCCTCCGGGAGTCGCGCCGCCCGCCACCCGCTCCACGACCTCCACCCAGCGGTCCCGCAGCTCCTCTGTCTCAGCCCTGAAGGTGAACAGCTGGCCCGACTGCTGTAGCTGGAAGGCGCGCGGGTCCCCCTGTGGCCCGGCGGTCACCTCGTAGCCCAGCAGTGGGATGGAGGTGAGCGCCCGCACGTCCTGCCGGAGAGAGCAGTGGTGGCTGCCAGCCCGGGGCGTTGGCGCTGAGCTGCGGCCCCAGCTCCTTTTATTTTTTATTTAGAGAGAGGGTCTCCTTAAGTCACGAAGTGGCCCAGGCTGGGCTCAAACTTGCGATCCTCCTGCCTCAGCCTCCCAGAATGTCGGGGTTACGGGTGTGTGTCATTATGCCTGGATCAATTAAAGGCAGCCTTAACGCTGCTCTCCCCCAAGTCCCCGCAGGTGGACAGGCCGGGGAATTACCCGCCTCCCACCTGGCTCTGAATCCCCCAACCCTTTCCTGGGCCTGTTTCCCTGCCTGACAGAGCCGGTGGGTGCACGGAGAGCAGGTGTTACCTGCGGGGCTGCGTAGACGTAGAGCACGAGGGGGTCGTCCCGGGGGATTACACACCAGCTGCGGCTGCCGCTCCGGCCCCACCTGTCCCCAAGCAGCTGCAGGAAGCCGCTCATCACGCTGCTGTCAGGCCCGGCGGTAGCCCCTTTCTGAGGCAGAGGGGGCAGGCAGGGACAGAGCGATGTGTGGGGCTGGGGGGTGCGGGAGGCCAGAGCAGAGCTGAGGGGTGAGGGGCAGGTGTCCGGGAACAGGATGGTGCCTTCTGTCATCTGCAGGGACGCTGGCCCGTCCACCTGTCCTTTAAGGGGGTCATGTGGGTGGCCAGTGCCTGGGCCCACGACATGGGATTTGGGGTGCACTGTGGGGTCCCCAGAGCTGCACAGGTTGCCCTGTGCCCTTTGTCTGGACCTGGGTCTCCCTGGAAAAGGACCAGCAGCTCGGATCTGCCATCTGCCTGCCTGGGGCCTCTGTGTCCCCCTCCTGTGACTGCACCAGCCACAGGGCCATGAACAGGACTGGTTCAGGGTGGCCCCACCACCACTGGTGGGCAGGGGATCTGCCGACAGCCTGCGGCTGAGGGCCTCCCTGTGGGGACAGCCCTGTCCTGTTTGGTCTGGGAGGGGCACAGCGTGAGGTCCTGAGGGCGGGCCCCGGGACAGGATGACACCTGGCCCTGTCCTGGCCTCACCTGCAGGATGCCCCGCCTCCGGTCCTCTCGGTCCTTGGGCAGCACGTGGCCGGTGAGGAAGGTGTAGCAGGGTGAGCACACACGGTGTGGCTGGCCCGGGTCATACTGCAGCTCAGCACGGTGGTCGGAGCAGCGGGCACAGACGACCTGCGGGCGGGAACACTGGCCTCACGGGCTGCCTTGGCGGAGTGGGCAGGGACCCGGGCCAGAGAGAGGAGAAATAGCCTGGGGCGGCACTGCAGGGTGGCCATGTGCTGGCCGAGGTCAGGAATTCCCATGCCCGGCCCAACTGCAAGTGCTCCTTCTCGCTGCCTACGCTGTCCCCCCTTGGCCAGCTGGCTTCTGCAGGTGTCCCTCGGCCTGGAGAGAGCCTGGCTGTTCCCCGTGAGCCGATGAGGGGAAGAGAGGTGGCAGGGGGAGGAGGCACAGCCGCTGTCACCAAGCCCAGTGCCAGCCCCGCCCTCCAGGTACCCTGGGGCAGGCGGGGGAGACAGAAACTCGCCCCCAGGTCACCCGGACAGTGACTCAGCAGCAGCAGGGCAGGGAGCTGTGAGAACCGGGGGCAGGGCCAGGCGGCCCCACACAGCAGAGGCTCTTTGGTGTGGCTCTGGGGACAAAGCCAGGGCCTCCTGGAGGCCAGGCAAGTGCCCCCACCGGAGCCTGAGCCACCTCCGAGGAGTTTTAAAATTGAGAAATATAAATTAATATAGTGAGTATTTACTATATAATAATAACAATAATTAAATAATACATGTATTTATTAATTATTGTTATTATTAGTTTTTGAGACAGGGTCTCACTACGCAGTTCAGGCTGGTCTTGAACTCACTATATAGCCCAGGCTGGCCTCGGGCTCACAGCGATCCTCCCATCTCAGCCTCCTGAGTGCTGGGATGACAGGCGTGCACAGGTTATAGGAACTGCTTACAAGGTTGCAAATGTGAATTGGCTCAAGGCTCCAGGCCAGCTGGGAGTGCCCTCTGCCTCATAGATGGGAGCCACCAGGTGCCCTGGGGAAGTGACTGTCACCTGCACCTGGATGCAAGTATGCCCTTGGTGCTAGAGTCACTTCTGCCCTGACTGCAGTGGGACGTGTGCTGGGGCACCTTCCTGCCCCCCATGCCCGGGGAGTTAGCCACAGAACCCCTTGGGTGCCTATGCTGAGGGCTTGCAGGGACTCACATAGCCACAGGCTCGGCAGTGGTGGCGCCGGCGTGTCAGGGCATTGAAGGGCTCCTGGCAGCGCATGCACATGGTCACCATCTTGTCTCGCACCCACTGTGGGGCCCGGAGGCCCAGCTCTTCAGACTGTAGCTGCAAGGGGTGAGGGGGCGCAGCCAGAGCTCAGAGTGGAGGCTGGTCCTGTCCTAGCAGGCGATGCCCCTGTCCCTCCATGCTGGGCTTGGGAGCCCAAGAGGGAGTGAGCCTCACATCCCATACCTCCTGCTCCTGGGCATCGCCTTCTGGCCCCTGGGTTGCAGCCTTGAAGGTCTCGTTCCTCCTCTCGATGTGGTCCACGGCGGCCTGGCAGGCCTGGGGCGCAGGGTTGGGCGTTGAGGGAGGATGGGCGGGCAGCTTCTGCACATCTACCTGCCTGGGACCCGACAGTCACCGCCCACAGTCCCACTGCAAGCCCTGGGTACCATGCACACACGGGTGATGTCAGCTCCGGATTGCACAGGCCCAGAGAGGGCAAGGGACGCACCCAGTGGGACCTAAACAGGGCCAACCCCAGCCCGCCAGTGGGCAGCGCCTCAGGCAGCGTGAGGAGGCCGTACCTGCATCCAGGAGATCATTTCCTCCTGGGACCTGCGGGAGGGGGCGCGTGAGGCCGCTGGGGCAGCAGGTGTGTGTCGGGAGTCCCAGATGTCCCAGGTCCCCACCTACCGGGCCTGCAGCTCCAGCGTGCGCTGCCTCCCTGACACCAGAAAGGAGTGCGGGAACTCAGAGTCAGGCAGCGGCCGCACCTGCAGGGCCAGGGCGGGAGGAAGAGAGGGCGGTGCCCGTCAGCCCGGCGCCCAGGGACCAGTCACACTCAGGGCACGGGGACAGAGAGCAAGTGGCCACCTCTAGACCTGCTGAGCCAGCTGGTGCCCATGCCACTGGCTGTCCTCTCTCTGCATTACTGGGGAGCCCACTGTTTTTATTCTGTAGGTTTAGGGTTAGGGTCAGCCAGGAGCCCTTCCAGTCTGCCCAGTGCTGCTATGCCAATGAGAAAAGGGTCCCTGGCCCCCAGATGCTTTACTGACATCTGTTGGTAAACTGGTATCATACCCAGGTTTTGTTGGTTGGTACAAAACGGCTGACTGCCATCTGCCGGGCAATGCTTGCTATAAATATTCAACCTATGACTGTACTACAGCCGGCTGATCTGTGGTCAGCTGTAAACAGTGCCTCTTAGAATGAGATGTCCTGTGCAGTGTACAACCTGCACAACTGTATATAGCGTCCCCAGGGTCTGTGTGTTTACACCACTTTTTTCTTTTCAGGCCAGCCCTGAGCAGGTTGGAAAATCAATAAGACCGCATCCGACTGTGGGGAGAATCAGCTGCTGAGGATGAGAATCGTCATCTGCACTCAGGAAGGAGGAGGCCGGGGATCGTAGGCCAGGCTGCCTTCACACCCAGACTTAGAAACAATTCTGCCCAGACTCGCTGCTGTGGGCAGTGCTGTACCTGTCATACCCAGGCTGCTCAGGAGGGGGCGCTGGGCGGCCATTAATTTACCAGGAGGGCCCTGCGAGTTTCTCTTTGGTGCTGGGATCAAACCCCTGGCTTTGTGTCCACTCACAGGCCCTTGGCACTAAGCTCTATCCCTGCCCCCACTCCCTTTTGAGACAGAGTCTCATTAAGTTTCTAAGTTATCCAACTGGGCCTGAAGTAGCAATCCTGCTGACTCAGCCTCCCAGAGTACTGGATGGATACAGTGGCCACTTCAGGACAGGAAGGTAGACTCCCCCGGTGGGGGCCTTGGCTCCCATGACCCTTAGGCCGTCCCACACTGGGGCACTGTGGGACAGGGAGTGCGTGGAGGGACCTCGAGTGCCTCTGGAGGGATCAGGGCTGGTGCCCCAGAGCAGTCAGGGCTGGAGGGCGGGGACAAGGGGTGAGGCACTGCTTCCGGGCCAGGCCTGAGGACACAGGACACACTGGGCTTGGTGAGGAAGTCTGGCTGAGGCACGGGGGCTGGCCTCAAACCCTATCACCGTGTGGGCCCAGGCAAGAAGAGTCCCCAGGGCCCTGTGGCCCTGAGTGCCACGGGGACAGTGCAGCCCTCCACACCTTCCCTCAGCAGGCGGTGGTTCCACGGCGGGCAGTGTGTGGCCATTCCACAGGCTATGAACTCTCATTTTATTTTAGGTTGTGATGCAGGGACTTGAACCCAGGCCCTGTGCACTGAGCTACATTCCTAGCCCCCGGGGATCCCACTGTTTTTATTTTGTAGCGTTAAGGTTAATTTGAGGCAGGGGGCCAGGGATATAGCTCAGCAGCATAAGTGCCTGCCTGGCAAGCACAAAGTCCTGAGTTCCATTCTTAGTACCAAAAAAAAAAACCAAAAAAAACCAAACCAGGGTCTTGCTAAATGGGCAAACCACTCAGACTGGCCTCAAACTTGAGATCTTCCTGCCTCAGTCTCCTGGATTGCTAGCATTAGAGGTGGGCACAACTGTGCCCAGCTTAAATTATTTTTAAAGGACCACAAAAAATCCCCAAACCCTAGGAAATAACATCAGCCCTCCAATGAGGCCATCGGAAGGCTCTGAGGGGAGGGTGCAGTCAGTGGGCGCCGTGACAGCCCTGTCCCCACCCTGGCGCAGGTGTCCCTGGGTAGCCAGGGGTGAGGGCAGCAGTGTAGATGGCAGGGAAGGCAGAGCCAGGCCAGGGGCTGAGCACCCTGGAGAGTGGTGGGCGCCCTTGGGGAGCACCAGGAACCAGGCTCCCAAGATCCCATGGGGACCCTGAAGCCCTGGGCAGTGAGGTGCAGGACCCACCTTCATCCCTGCCACATCAATGCGGGTCCGCACCTGGAAGTGGGCGCCCACCTGCAGGACCCGGGGCACGCAGTACAGCTGCATGTTGTTGAACTGCAGGGAACACGGGGTGAACTGGGCACCACAGTTCCCTTCCAGGACAGCTCTTGGGGCTCCCAGGTGACAGGAGAAGGTGAGGATGGGTAGGGTGAGGATGAACACCGAGGGGTCGCCTTGCCCACGGCTCCTAGAAACCACCAGGCTGCTCCAGGACTGAGGCGCCAGGGCTGATGGCGGTGTAGACCCCCGAGTGGGACCCCTTGCCGGATTCAGGGAAGCGTCTGGCTTTTGGGGGTGACGGGGGCCTGTTTCTCCTGGTGTGGCTGCTAGGTGGGCAGTGGCCGGCGGGTGCGGTCTGGGCACGGGGGCCTGGGACGCCCTACCAAGAAGAGGTAGCGCTCCATGGGGTCGCGGCGGCGGAAGGAGATCTTGAGCACCGGGCCCTCGCGGAGCAGCGCGTTGGAGGGGTCCACGATGTCGTCGTCCAGGCCCAGGCGCTGGTACACGTCCCACAGGTCCTGCAGCCGCTCCTGCGAGGCGACACCCTCAGCCGGGCCCTCCCGCCCCGGGGGGTGGGGGCCGGGCGGGACCCTCACCATCTCGGCGATGGCCGCGTTGGAGTGCTGGGCGGCGGCGGAGATCACGTCCAGGGCCCCTGGGAACCGCAGCCCAGTTCCGCCCCGTTAGGCTGGCACAGGAACCGGGGCGCCCCCTGGGGACACTCAGCACCCCAGGGGAGCTTCGGGGACCCCCGCTCCGGAGGGAGGCGCCGTGCTCCGCCCCTTCCCGGCGCATGACCTGGAGCGCCCGAGCCTCTGCGGCCTGCACCCGGCTCCGCGCCCTGGGCCGCGCCGGAGCTCCCGCCCCATCCTCACTGTGCGCGTCGGGCCGGTCGGCGGCCGCGGGCGGCAGCTTGCGCACGTACTCCCGGAGCAGCAGCTCGTAGCGCGGGATGCGCTGCACCGGCTCCAGCAGGTGGTGCTGCAGCGTCAGGCTGCCCGAGGCCTCGCTGCTCTAGGGGCGCAAGGCCGGGAGACGGAGGGGAAGGACGGTTGGGGGTGCGGGGCGCCCAGCCGAGGGCAGCACCCAACCCGAGCCTCGCGCCCTCACCTGGATGCGGGCGATGACCTTCTGGAATGGGGGCGACTTCTCCGCCCAGGCGGCCAGCAGCTCTGCGCCGCGATCAAAGTTCTTCACGTATTCGCCGTACATCTTCAGGAACGGGGCCAGCTTCTGGATCACGTCCCCAATGCGAGGCGTGGCCGTCCTGCGGGAGACCAGGGCAGGGGCGGGGGGCTCAGCGTGCGACCTCTCTGACCCCAGGCCGGGCTGGGGCCGCTGGGCTCCCTGCACCCCCAAGCAGCTGGGGAGGGGCATCATCCCCACTTCTGCGACCAAGAGCCCCGCCCGGTCCAGCCCAGCAGGAAGCAGCCGTGCTGGACCAGGCGTGGTGTCACAGACTTGTAATTCCAGCACTCCGGAGGCTGAGGCAGGACGACTGCTGCTAGTTCAAGGCCAGCCTGAGCTAATACAAAAGCGACCTGCCGGGAAACAAAATAACCCAGAGCTGACCTGCCTAAGCTGCGTTCCCAGCCACACCAGTGACTATAGCTGTGCCGCCTTGAGCAAGCCCCTTAATCTGTCCCCTTCTCTTCTATCCTGCCAAAATAGGTGATGCAGCCGGGCGTGGGGGCGCACACCTCTAATCCCAGCTCTCGGGAGGCTGAGGCGGGAGGATGGTTGCAAGTTCAAGACCAGCCTGGGCTACAAAGTGAGCTCAAGGCCGGCCTGAACAGCATAACCAGACCCTGACTCAAAAAAAAAAAAGGTGATGGGAAGTGATCTCATGGGGGTGATTTTCCCTCTTTTTAAAACAGCTTATTATGAGACGATCTAAGCAATGACAAATGGAAAGAACATAGCAGTCGACCCCCCAGGTAGCTGTTTCAAGGACGCCCCAGGTGCTATTGCAAAATAAATAAAGCAGGTAAATTAAGCACTGACTGCTCCATGGCCACCTCTAAAAACAGGTTTCCCTTGTTAGCATGAGGCCTCACCCTGCAGCGCTGATCTGAAGGCCGGGCAGCCTTTGGTGAGCAATGCACATTTCACTAGCACTGTTGTTTTCCAGTGCTTGGAACAGAACCCAGGGCCTCACACACACTAAGCAAGTGCTCTGCCACTGAACCGCGCCTCCCCCCACACACATCCTGCCAGCTCCTTTGAAATTTTGTTTTAGACAGGGTCTCACCAAGTTGCCCAGGGTAGCCTCAAACTTGAGACCCTCCTGCCTCAGCCTTCCAGGCCTGCTCGGATGACAGGCCTGGGTCACACTCAGGGTTTGTCCATCTAAACCCCTTGCTATCCAAAGGACCACATATCCCGAACAAGAGACCATGGTGGCCACCCAACAGGGAGCCAGTGCCCCAGGTTCGTTCCCGTCCTAGGCAGGGCTGCCACAGCCTCACCAGTCCTCTAGGCGGCGCTGCAGCTCCGGGAGGAAGAACTGGGCATGGAACTGGTAGATGGAGGAGATGTTGGAGAAGATGAGCCTGACCACGTCCTCAGGGAAGGCCTTGCTGCTGCGGGCCTCCTTCAGCAGCTCCTGGAAAAACACCTGCGCCCGCCAGCAGGGTCACTCACTGCCCGCTGGGGAGGCCGTGCAGGCCGGCCAAGGGGCCTCTTCCCCTACCCCCTTGCCAAGGATGTGCCCCTTTCGACAAGGGGAGCAGGGGATCAGGGACAGAGGGAGGTGTAGGGGCTGGGAAGGGTGAGCTGGGGCGCCCTCTGCCGTGTGTGAGGCTCTCCCGGCGCCTGGGGGAGGGGGCTGAGATCCTGGTTCTGCCCCACCCTGATACTCTGGCTCAAAACCAGGGTCCAGCCTCAGCGCCGGGGAGGTGGACAGAGCTTGGCAGGAGCCGGGCACCCGCCTGGTCCAGCAGGTGCAGGCGGCCCACGTAGGCCTGCTCCGTCTCCAGCAGTTCACGGACGATCCTCTTCTCCTCTGGCTCCTGCGGGGGGGAGGGGGGCTCGGATCCCTGCCTGGGGCTCAGCTGGAGAGGCCGTGGCTGCTGCCTGGGCTCGCTTGGGAGCAGGTAGCCACCTCGGCCCTGCTGAGGGAACTCGAGCTGCCTCCCACCTGCCTGTCCAGGCCGCAGGCAGGAGAGCTGAGCAGCCTTGGGGATCCTGCCCTGGCTGTGGCCACACCGCGGCGACCTTGCCATGGCCCGCACTGGGAGCCCCTTCACTGGCTACAGCCCTTGCTTCCAATGTAACTGTATTTAGAAACAGGGCTCCTGGGGGGCGGTCATTATGGTGAAATGGGCTCACAAGAGTGGAGCCTAAGCCCGTAGGATTTTCTCCTCAGAAGAGGAAGAGACCGGGGATGTACATTCACAGAGGGAAGTCCACAAGAGGGCAGCGGGAAGTTGGCCACCAAAAAGGCGGAAGCAGAAACCAGATTATTCCTACCTTGGTGACCTTGAACAAGGTTTTTTGTTGTTGTTTGAGACAGGGTCTTGCTATGGAGTCCAGGCAGGCCTTGAACCCACTATATAGCTCAGGCTGGCCTTGAACTCTTAAGATCATCCTGCCTCAGCCTCCCAAGTGCTGGGAATAGAGGTGTGTGTCACCATACCTGGGTCTTTAAATGCCCATTTCCTGTCTAAAAACTCCCACAGTGAGGGACCCAGGGAAGAGTGTGGCAGGGAGAGGGAGAAGACAGTGACCTAGATGTTAGAGGGGCCCAGTCCAACTCCAGGCTGAGCTCTGCTCACACAGAATGCGCACCTGTGGCCCCGACTCGGGCTGGGTCCCTGGCTGGCAAGACCTTCTCCAGGCCCCGCTGGACAGCTTGTCCTTCAGGGAGTTCAGGTAGCTCCTGCTCACGGTCCTGGGCTGAGAACTCAGGGCCTCGTCCAAGGGGGGCATTTCCCAGGGCCCGGGGGAGAGGGTTGGCCCCAGCCTCCAAGGATGCTGTGCGTCCCCTGGGCCGTGGACTCTGGGCACCGCTCCCGGGGTCCTGAGAACAGAGCAGGTCTGAGGGCTCCTTGGTGAGGAGCAGGAGGTGCAGGAGCAGAGCCTGGGTGGGCAGCTGGGGTGATGGTGTGAACTGCAGGGATGTGGCAGCCCCTGGGCACGAGGTGTGCTATTAGGAACTTGTGAAGGAGGACTCTGATTCTCCCTCTCAGCACCCTTCCTGGGGAAACTTCAGACTCCAAATGAGTCAGTGCACACTGTGTCTCAGCGGAAATGCACGCTTCTCTGTTTAAAGTGCAGCCTCACTAGGCATGGTGGCACATGCCTATAACCCCAGCACTCAGGAGGCTGAGGCAGGAGGATTATTGCAAGTTCAAGGCCAACCTGGGCTACCAAGTGAGCTCAAGGCCAGCTTGAGCTGCATAATGAGACTCTGTCTCAAAAAGACCAAAAAAAAAAAAAAAGTGCAACCTTGTCCAGACAGCCCCCTTTCTGCACACAGGGGGCTTTTTTGTTTATTAATAAGATTCTATTTATTTATTTATTTATTTATTTATTGTCTTTTTGAGACAGGGTTTAGCTATGCAGTTCAGGCTACCCTCAAACTCACAGCAATCCTCCTGCCTCAGCCTCCCGAGTGCTGGGATTACAGGTGTGCACCACCACACCTGGCTTTTTTTTTTTTTGAGACAGTGTTTCACAATATAATTTGGGCCAGGCATGGTGGTGCATACCTATAATCCCAGCAAGCTGGAGGCTGAGGCAGGAGGATCACTTCAAGTTCGAGGTCAGCCTCGGCTACAAAGTGAGCTCAAGGCCAGCCTGAACTGCATAGTGAAATTGTCTCAAAAGGACAAAATATATATATAAAATTCAGGCTGTCTTCAGACTCGTGGTGACCTTCCTGCCTCAGCCTCCTGGGTGGTAGGATTACGGGTGTGTGCCAGCACCCCCAGCTCCATCCATCTTTGTTGGACACACAGATGGTTTAGCTATCATGATTTAGCTATCATGAACCGTGCTGCTGCAAACATGTATGTTCATGGATCACCCTAACAGGATGGACAGACAGGGTTTTGCTGTGGCTCCGTCGAGATCTCTCCCTTTTTTGGACGTTACCTCTGATTTCATTGCTGCATCAGCAATGGATATAGCAAGGGAAGTGTGAGGAGGAGCCCGGGGAACACTGAGCCAGCCCAGTCCAGAGCCCCAAACCCCGAGGGAAAGTTTCGCCTTGCGCTCACTCCGCAGTGTGGAAACTGGGGCACGAGCGGGGTGAGACACCTGCAGCCTGGACGGAGCACAGGTGGGACGTGGACCAGGCAGGCGCTCCCGGAGCCCTCCCATGAAACCACCCCCTCGCCTGTGTGAAGGAGAAGCGGTCCCGAGAGTCACTGACTTCCCCAAGCCGCGTGCCCGTCCCTGGGGCGTCCCAGGCTGCTTCCCCGGTTCTGTCGCCCCTCCCTGCACCCCGGAGCCTGCTTCTGCGGCGCCAGACTGCACCTCGGGGTGGGTGAGGGGAGCCGAGGCCCCGGCTTTTCGTTCTACATTTGGCTTGGGTCTCTGCATCTCCCTCAAGCACTGGGCCAGCTTCTGCTTCTGCTCTGGTTTCAGATTAGTGGAGGCGCTGGGGCATCACCGACAGGCCCGGTGCCCACGCCATCGGGCATAGGCTCCCTGCCTTTGGGTGGGCGGCAGGGATGGCCGTCCTGGGCGCTGTCCTTGGTGCTGAACGAGACGACCAAGAGCAAAGACCCCTGGGCCCGGAAAGACGACCTGCCCTTCCTGGGGTCTTCACCGCGCCCCTCAGACCCCACAGGAGGCTTCCGGTGCTCAGCGCGGCTCGGCACAGCTTCTCAGCCCCTCCCAGGAGCTGTTACCCATGACAGAAGCTTCTCCCCTCCCCAGCCCCTGGCGGCATGGTTGTCTGAGTGCTGATGTCATTTTGCACCTCTGAGCCCATTTCCGGAGGCCCTAACCCGGTCCTGGGTTTGAATGGCTGCTCAGTGGCTGTCACACACACAGCCACACTGCCAGGGCCACCAGTGACCTTCACACACCCTGCCTTGTCCCTCCAGACACAAATCTCAGCTTTGTCCCAAAGCACTCGGCACAGTAGCCTCTCTGCCTCAGTTTCCTCACCTGAAAGGTGGGACTGGACACAGAACTGCCCCGTGGGGCTGTAACGTGGTCAGACAGAACCAGGCACGAACCCAGGGCCGAGGCCCATTGCCTGACACAGACCCAGCATGGCTAGGGCCTTGCTCCCCACTCCAGTGTCCACAGCACCCGCTTTCAGCATCAACTGTGGCCTGGTCTGAGTGGGGAACTCCAGGCTCATCCTCCTCAGCAGGACATGATGGATAGCAGCACCGTGTTACTCCTGGAGGGGCCCTCGGGACACCCAGCCTTTGGTCCACTTTGCTCACTAACACCCCACATGCGTCCAGCATCTCCCTAAACCTGCTGCACCCACACCCTGCTGGCTCCGAGCCCAGCAGGACTCTCCTGGGCTTCCAGGGGGTGCTACCCAGATGGGAGGAGGTACCCAGGGCAGGAGCCCGAGACAGCACAGCTGCCTGCTCCTCTGCTCGCAGCCTGGGCCCCCACCCTCACCACTGAGCAAGGCTTCCCGCATCGGGCCTGTACCTGCTGTCCTCGAACATGGTCACCAGGCAAGGCACAGAGGGCAGCTTCTCCCCATCCGTGGGCTCCATCTCAAACGCCTCCAGACCCTGCTGTCCCCGGAGAGGGGGAGAGAGCTCTCAAGTGTGGACCCTCGGCCACCTTGGCTGTGGGGCCCAGATGGCCTAGGACATGCTGGAATCTGTTCGTGTCCTCGCTGAGGACCCAGCAGGCCTAGCTTTGGCTCGAGAGAAAGAGGAAGTGGTCCCTTAGCCTTGGCCCACAAGGGGAAGGTGTGCTGTCCCCACAGTGGGTGGAGCCTGGGTGGCCCCCCTGCTGACCCTTCACCTCTTGCTACCTCCAGTTCCAGAGCCACCTGTGAGGGACGACAGAGGCACTGGAGCTGAGCCTGCAGCTGGCCTGGTGGCCCGAGTGGTTCTGGCCATGCACACTTTCTTCTCCCTTGCAAGGTCCGGGAACTTCGTCTTAGGCCTTTGCTCAGCAGCTTCTATGCATCTGCCCATGCTTGCTGGTGTAGAGAAACAGCTTTTTATTTTTTAATTAAAGAAGCAGGGTGCTCTCCTGTTAGTGGCTGCTGTCTTCGGGTCACTGTCCCGAGGGAGGGCAGCTTCCTCCCTGAGCCTGGTGCTCAGAATAGTGAAGCACAGCTGAATGCTCTTCGAGCATCTTTGCTTCCAACCCTACAACAGCCTCCCAAGAGGAGCCCACTTTCCGCAGAGGAAACAGGATCACACAAAAGAAGTCTGATTTCCAAAGCAAAGGTGAGCGCCCTAGATTCTGGCAGGGATTCGCCAGGTGGCTGCTTCGTCCTGTGGCTTGCCCTGTCTCATGCCTCCTGAGCCACCTTGTGTCCAGCCCTCCTGGATCCAATGGCCACCACCTCTGTCCCCACACTCAGGCCCCAGGCCAAGCAGGGCTCTCCCACTATGGTGGCTTTCTGGTGGCTGAGCCAACACCCTGCTGAGACGGATCCACGTCCTGCAACATGGGAACAGAGCCTGAGGCATCTTGGTGCTCAGACAGCCTGGCACAGCGTCAGGCTGCAGTGCCTCGCCTGAGCAGTTCCTCTGTGGGGCCCCTACCCCACCCTGCCCGCTGCTGTGTCGTGGTTCTGTTTTTATTTTTATCATGAAGAATGCAGAACATGCAAAAATAGACAGAACAGCCAGGCATGATGGCACATACCTGTAATCCTAGCAGTCTGGAGGCTGAGGCAGAAGGATCCTTGCAAGTTCGAGACCAGGCTTTGTGAACTCAAGGACAGCTTGAACTGCATAGCAAGACCCTGTCTCAAAAAGACCAAAAAAAAAAAAAAAAAAAAGAAGAGCATAAGAAGGGGCTGGGGGTATAGCTCAGTGGCATAAGCGCTTGCCTGGCAAGCACAAGGTCCTGAGTTCGATCCCTGGTACCGGAAAAAAAAAAAAAGAGCATAAGAGCATAATGCACCCTTTGCACCCCTAACACTGACCCAACAATGGTCACCCCAGCCAGTCCCCTGTCCAGATTGTGGCCACCTCTACTGACCCTTCCTATGTCATTTTGAAGAGAATCTCAGATGTTGGGATTTAGCCAATATGATTTCATCCCCAAATATTTCAGTGTGTACCCAAAAGACCCAGCCAGCCATGATGGTGCACATCTGTAGTCCCAGCACTCTGGGAGGCTGAGGCAGGAGGATCCCAAGTTTGAGTCCAGAGTGGGCAACTTAGTGATTTAATGAGACTGTGTCTCAAAACCAAAAACAAAACACCAGCTTGGCGTGGTGGTGCACACCTGTAATCCCAGCAACAAAGAGTCTGAGGCAGGAGGATTGCCGTGAGTTTGAGGCCAGCCTGAGCTACATAGTGAGACACTGTCTCAATAAAAAACAAAAAAACAAAAAAACAAACAAAAAACCCACTGGGGATATAGCTCCATGCAAAGACCTTGGGTTCAATCCCCCATAACACACACACCCACACAAACACACACTCAAAAGTAAATATATAGATACAAATATATCCACATATACATGTACATATGTATACACATAATAATAATATAATTTTTATATACATGTGTGTTTTGCATGTTGAGTACATGTACATAGACATAAAAATAGTATTACCGTTGCCATAGTCCAAAAGATATTCAGCAATAATTCCCCAATGTAATTGAATACTTGGAAACAGTACCAATTCCTCACAAATCACTTGATGAGAAAAGAGCTGATATTTTAAAAAAGTCAGGAGCCAAAGCAGCCGTGCACACTGCAGAGCTGCCCCAGGCTCACGGCTTCTTTGTCTAACACACAATGGTCAGGACGCAGCCACGCACAGTGCCGTCCCCTGGGTTTCCCTCAATGCGGTCAGATCCGGAGCCTGGGTTACCACTTCCTGAGCATGCTCCCTGGCTGGGGGCCCTCCTGGCTCTTCCTCCGCTTCCCACCGGCCTGGGAGTGGGGGTGCACACTGATGGGCCTCATGGGGCCTTGGGAGGCCAAAGCCTGAGACCCGGAGGACATCTCATCTCTCAGTTGCCAGCGCCTTGAGCTGCCACAGAGGGGTCTGGGCTGCCCCTGCTCAAGGCCTTTACCTCCAACAGCACCTGCTGGGGCTTCATGGTCTATGACAGGCCCATGAGGACAGTGACAGGATGACACAGCTCCTGGGAAGATGCAGCCAGCTAGCTAAGACCTGTTCCTGGGGCTGCAGCAGCCCTGCAACCCAGCCTCTCCCCTCCTCCGGCCCATGCCACCTCATTCCAGGAGGTGTTGAAGGCGTCGGGGTGCGTGGCAGACAGAAGGCCCATGGCAACCGGTGCCTGGCTGGGGGGCAGCAGGACTCTCTGGGAGTTCCTACTGGGCTTCCTATGCTCCTCTCTGCCATATATTCCACACTGGCCGTGCGTGGTGATGCACACCTGTAATCCTAGCATTTGGGAGGCTGAGACAGGAGGCTTGTTTGGAGTTTGAAGCCAGCCTGGGCTCCATATAGAGACCCTGTCTCAAAAAAAGAAAGGAAGGAAGGAAAGAAGGAAGGGAGAGAGGGAGGGAGGAAAGAAGGAAGGATGGAAGGAAGGAAGAAGAAAGGAAGGAAAGAAGAAAAGAAAGGAAGAAGGAAGGAAGGAAGGAAGAAAAAGATTTTCTCCAGGGAGCCTGAGTCTGGCCACCTCCATCCTGGTCTCCCTTTTCCCAGGAACTCCCCTGTACCTCTGCTGCTGTGGTTCCCTGGCCCTTTGGGACCTGTGCAGTCCTACATTTTTTTGAGGGGTGTTACCAATCAGAGCTGGCTTAGCCAGGGGTGCGGAGCACAGGACACCGTGGAGACACTTGCTGGACCCCACCATGGCCAGGACTACTCCAGCTCCCAAAGGCAGCACATGCCCAGGTGTGAGCTCGAGTCCCTCCTGACGTGGGTGGCCGGAGAGACACGAACAGCTTTTTCTCCTTGGTGTGTGAATGGTCTGGTTTCAAAGTTGGCATTCTCAGGGACAGCCAGGCTCGCACTGGGCCCTGGCGCCTTCCCACTATTCAGCGGGGATGAAAGGTCACCAGGATCAGATATGGACAGAGAAGGAGGTGGCCAGGGATGAGATGGATGCAGAGCTGGACTCCTAGAGCCTACGTCAGGTTCCGCACCTGGGAGCCCAGGGGTGCCCAGGGAGGCGTCAGGTTTCTGGAGCAGGAGGGGACCGGGCAGGGAGGCGCCAATGGAGTCAGGCAGGCGAGACAGAGCCGGGGCAGTGCCAGGCCGGCCTGAGAGGTGCCGAGCCCTTAGCCTGCCGGACTCCTTTCATCTCCGTACTCTGGCCTTGCCAGAGCGCTGCCAGCCCTGTGCGGAAGCTGGGCGAAACCTGAGGTCCCCACTGTGAGAGAGGACCAGTTGTTCCAGTGTGGGCCTGTGCTGCCCCTGGAGACCTTCTCCACCCACTCCCACCTGAGCCACCTCCCGTCTGTCTCCAGCACTGTGCTGGATTCTCCTGCCATCAGCACCCCTCCGTGTCACTGTCCTCGTCTCTACTCGAGAGAGAGCTGGTACAGTAGCCAGCATGTAGGGCCACCTAAGCCCTTCCTGGGTTCTGAGTTGTGGCTGTGACACTGGCCCCATCCCTGGCACTCAGAGAGCTGCAGTTCCAGCCCCACGCCCCACCAGCTCCTTCCAGGTCTCCTCGGGCATCACGGGACCCTGAGGTGGCAGAACCCGGGTCATCTCTACCCCCGTCAAGGAGGCACAGAGCCACTGCAGGAAGGGATCAAGGGAGGCAATGTTCTCTTCCCTCCAGGAACTTGGCTTTTGGACTCCCCAAGCCCAGCGCTGTGCCGTGTCCCCGGCTGGGACCGGGCCACTCAGGGTTTACAAGTGCTCTGCCCGTTCTGTCCTCGGTGCCCCCAAGCTCAGTGCTCCAATGGGTGCCCCTCTCTGCAAGCATCGCCTTCTGTGCTGTGACACTGTTTTGCACGGTGGGGGAGCACAGCTGGGGCCCCACACCTGGCAGGCAAGCACTCTCTGAGTGGCACCCCAGCACTGTTTTTGGGGATTCCAGTGTTCTGCTGGGGTTGGGATGTTAGAACACAGGCAAGGCTCTGGCGAGGCGGTGGAGGCTCTTGAGGTCCCAAGTCCTACAGAGCACCCTATGGGCACAGGTACCCCACCATGCCAAGTCTGGTATCTCTGACTGAAGGAACTGCGGGTTTGTATGGTCTGATATGAACTGGCCCAGAAGTTAACTGTATACACACATGCACGCACACACACACACATCCATGCACACCCCAAACTGGTTCCCAGCGATGGTGCCATCTATTTTTATTTATTTATTTATTTTTTAAATTTTATTTTAAAGACAAAAGAATGGAGACATATGAACCAGAAAAGCCATAAACAATAGAGAAAATACAAAGTTATACAGAATATAGTAGGGAATTAGAACTGGATGTTGTATTACATAGTTATCTTCACATTAGTCAACACAAAAACATTAAAGGAAATACCAAATTATAGATAAGATAGTAGGGAATTTGCACTGGATGCTGTATAATATAAAGTTATCTTCATTTCTGCTAGTACAAAAACGACTGAGGAAATACAGAATTATAGAGAACATAGAACGGAATTAGCTCTGGATGCTGTCCTACATAATGTTACCTTCATCTTTGTTACTCAGG